>CAJNDV010031275.1:0-12188 GCA_905221635.1 Symbiodinium sp. CCMP2456 | reverse complement strand
CCATACACATACCTGGACCCTTTGGGCTGGTTGCACTGGGACCAATCCATGTTTGTTCGTTCATGCCTAGGCCGGAAACATCATCCGCAAGATATTGTTCTCGTTGGAAGCAGGCAAGGTACGCCCGCCAGATTCAGAACGATTGCATAGGGGTCAGCGCGTTCGAAGGGATTTTGGGAATTGCCCGGTTGCTGTGAGCATGCCTTCAGATTGGCCGCGCGATCAGCATGTAGCTGGCTTCCACACAAACTACCCGCAACCCCAATTGCTTCTTTACCTCATTATGTCGGACGGCCAACACCATAATGCCGCAGTCGCTTCAAGTACCTTACTGATTCAACCCTTGGGGCGGGGGCCTGGTGCAGTCGCTCTTCTTGTGCACATCGCGATCTTTCGACGACCTCCCAAGTCGGAGCTTGAGGGTTCGAAGACTTGCGGAAACAACCTGTGGTATCAGGTGAAGCATCTTTGAAAAATTTGCGACGTTTGTGAGCACGTCACTACGTGTGACAATGAGCATAATTTATGCGGCTTCGGGGCAAGGCAATTGCCTTCTTCTTTAATGCAGGGGTTTTCGGGTGCTAGGCATAGTGTTGTTCCGGTTTACGCTTCGAGCTGTCGATTCAAAACTGCAGGCAAGTAATGCGTAATGCATGAACTGAAAGCCGAAACTTTGAACCTTCAGTCTTGGTCGTGTTGCGAGTCATAAACTGGATATGAAATCCAGGGGTCAAGCGACCCAAGAACCTTCACTCAGCAACCATCTTATAAGCCCTGTCAAGGTCAATCTAGAAAGCGGGTTCAAGCCCTATCACCTGCGGGGTCATAGGACCCATTGCGAAGGACCCATTGCGAACCCCTATAAAGCCCGACTAAAGAACCCACATGGAACACTTGTAGAGCCATGGCTTGTGCTTCAGGGGCTCGGCGTAGCCAGGAATTGGAAGGTTTTGGTGTTGCGGGGTTCTCATCGGGGCACAAGGTTTTGGATGATTTGGATGTTCTTGTTTCAGGCTTTATGAGGGTCTATATGGAGTGGGGAGTATTGAAACTCCAGGTTTCAAGATTTACGGCTTCGGTGTTAGGGATCAGGGTTCAGGTTTCGGCTTGGGTGCAAACATTCGTGTCCACAAGCCCGTACTTGCAAGCTGCCTCCCGAATCGCTTTGTCTCTCCTTGGCTGCCGAATCCAGGGGGGTGAAGCTTTGTACTATTGGTTTCCGCACGAGAGACATTCGTGCTCACACGGCTGGCGATATCAATAGCATCGTGATCACTGTGGCCTTCGGTCGATCATCTTCTCTACCGTTGTCGTCATCATCACCATCGCAACTGCATTCGGAAAACTACCATGGTTCGAGGCAGGGTCATCTGGAGGCTGGGGCGCACTGGTGGGGATGAGTTTATGCTTCGGGCTACGGGCACGGAGTCTTGCTTTATCGTCGTATCCCCGAATCTGTGCAAAATCCGTAGCATCCAGATCCAGCACTGACATTTAACCCGTTACCATGTGCACTTGGAGGGTCAGAACAATCCTGGCTCTGAGACCGACGAAGGTGCACTTACAGCATGTCCGAGCGGCTTTTCTTCTTGGGTGCGGACTTTTGCCTGAAGCGTACTCCAGTTTATGAGCCCTGTGAGAGAAGATGGGGCTCTCAATGATTGGAAACATGATGTAAAGGTAGGGATATGGGGTCTGGAAGACCTTGGGGGGATCTGCAGGGATAGTGCTTATTTCTGCAACAACCCAAATGACCATGCTGAAGCCTCAAAACTCTGAGGATTTGCGCGCTGGGTACGGTATGGGACACGCCACCAACCCTGAACCCAAGCCCGTTTCGGCAATGGAAGCCCTCTGAACGACCCTCTTCATCCCGAGCACGCACTGCGCGCTCTGGAAAAGTCGATACAGGCTCTATAAGAACCCGAGATGAAGCCTACTAGAAGCGACAAAGACTCCCTTGACCCAACCACGTCACCACTCCGAGGCCCTGTGTAGTCTGGACACTGCTGCTGCAGAGTTTCGCAAACTGACATCTTGTTGTACTCAGCTCCACGGCAAGGTTGACTAGTACATGCCATAGCCACTAGCAGGTTTCTGTAACGCTCGACCCTGCAACCCATAACATCCACAAAAGCGTCAAAATTTGGGTACTGGAAAACCAACTTGCTAGTTACAGTTCTAACCGGAAAGATCGGAACAGCTTCAAAAGAACGAGAGGTCCGGTATGAGCCTGAAAGATGAGGCAGCAGCGCATCCCCAAACCCAATAGAGCCGAAAGCACAAGCCGGCTTCCCCCGCCCACAGCGCCCCGGCTTCGGCCTCCTGCGTGTACTTGACCAGGGCTTCCGCTTCCTTCCGCAGCGCCCGGAGGACCGACAGAGAGGGCAGCCCGGGGTCGCCTGAGTCTTCTTGGAGGCTCCGCTCCGTTTCCTTGCTCATCTTCAAGAAGGGCTCTTCTGCACGTGCATTCGTATTTTTTCTAGGGCTTCTGGCGCATTGTGTTTGGGACTCAAGACTTTGAGTTGTACGTTTCTGGCTTTCAGGTTTGGGTGTGTCTGTTTAGAGTGTCGGGTTTTCAAGGCTTTTGTTGCTCTTGGTTCCTGGTCGACTTAGTCGACTTAGGGTTTCGAGTTTTGGGTGTATGGCATATTAAGGTTCAGGTTTTCAGATTTAGGGGTCATGGGGCTAGAAATGTCAGGTTGCTTGAGCATCTAGGCTTTGAGGACTGTAGTGCTGTGATGGTCAGGGGTGATGAATCTAGAGGTTTTGGGGCCAGGTTTAAGGGAAAGATTCGGGGTTCAGATTTCAGGATTTGGGAATCATGAGGGTTGAAGATTTCTACAGGGTTTACGCTTCAGAGAGTTCTGAATTTTGCATGAAATGTAGCATTATTGTTTGGTCTGCTCAAAGAAGCAACTGCTGACACAAATGTTGATATAACGGTATGATGCTTCAAGGCTACCGAGTCATGGGAGGTTCCGAACTGAATCTCCGAAGCCGAACCCTTAGCCATAAAACGTGGCCTAACCCAACCTAAAGCCCTAAAGCCACGAGGACCCGACAACCGAAACCCAGAAAACCCTACTAACACTAATGATGACTACGCCGGACCATAGGTCCCCATGAAACCTGATAAACGCCCAACATCTGCTTGCCGTCGCTGTCTAAACACTGAGCTCCCTTTCCAAAAAAAAGCCTGCACCCCCCAAAACCCGCATAGGCTCGGCAGCTCCCCGGCCTTCGGAACTCACACTGCCACAGGTGCTGTGCCTGCGCTGCATTCCGTTCGCTCGAGCCGACTCCTCGGATCTGAAGGCGTGCTTCGAACAATCCCCGTGAAGCCAAAGCCACAAACACACAGTTTTGACCTCATACACCTTGTATGAACCCGGTCAGGCCGAACACGCGCGTAAACCTTTCCAAACCTCGCTCGTCACCGGAGCTCCAGTACTCCGACGACGAAAAGCGAGGCCTCCACCGACATGCGTGGCGATAACTAAGTCTTAAACCCTTTAGAAAGTATAGGTGTTGCTGTTTTTGGAAAGGACACCCCATGTTGTAGGCGCACTCATCTGCCTGGGGGCCGCGACACACACTCACCAACACCCGAACGTATGCCCTATTGCAACAAACTGAAATGTCTGATCGGGTCAGCAAGTCCGAACCAAGATTCTCGCGCGTCCTCAAGCCTCTCCTCGTAGTTAGCCTAGGCTCAGGGCCTACGAATGTGTGCGTGTCTATGTACGTATATACATATATATATATATATATGTATATATATATATATATACAGATAGATAAATAGATAGGTATATATACACACATACTATGCATATTTTGAGGTGCTTATCCATAATATAACTTCTATGTGTATGCATGTAAACATACATGCATGTACGTACAGGTGCAAAGTCGAAAGTTTGAACATGTCTATGGGGTGCTGAAAGGTGGATTGAGGCTTAGACCGGTGATGGTTGAGGTAATGGGAGCCAAGGAGTATGCCGGAAGTCGAACAGTCGTATACGCCAGGAACCTGTAGTCTTAGCAAACTATGATTTGTGACATCACCATAGTGGACACTGCCTCCTTACGCCGAGGTACGTTGAGGATACGTGAAATAAGGTTCGGCCTACTGCTTCAGTTCTATACAAATGGTCATCTCCGGACAATGGGGTGGCATCCTTGTGTCACTGCTCATATCCAAACTGACACCACGTTCCTAAACCCTCATCCAGTGCCGCTAAAACCCGAAGATCCCCTCAAACACCTGTATACCCTAGTCTGCCAAAAGCCCTAAGGAACCTGTCACCCTCTGCAGAACCTAAAACCCTGAAACCTTGCTGCCTTCCGAAACCACAAACACGCACCGAAACAACAACACTAGTCACTAACTTCTTTTACCTGACGAACACCGACACCTCTCCTCGAGGTACCCCTAAATCACGTTAACCCGGAAAGCCCTAAGTCTTGCTACATCCTAATCCCCACAGAACGACGGACAGCTACAAGCTCGAACCCACAAAGCCCCAGCTCCCTGTCGACTAGGTCGGTTTGGTAGACTGGTAGACACTCCTGACTTTGAGGGTTGGGGTTTAGGGTTTCGGTTATGAAGTCAGCCGCAGGCCGTACCTGACTCAAGCTCTCAATCTCCAAAGCTTTAGACAGCCATTGCACCCGAACTAAACCCCGGCAAGCCTAAAGTACCAAACCCTCAAAATTCAATGCCCACATTCGCTGCAGAGGCCCTAGAACAATAAAACTCAAGACTCTAAGCACGAAGCGACCCTTCACGAGTTTCCAAAAAAGGCCATGTCCGGCAGCATCACCTCACCAGACGTAACGAAGGCCACGAAGAAAGGGATGGCCACACATTCGCGGTCGCAAGGTTGGTTGATCCCGAGCGATGGAAGGCAGTGGCGGGCGAATGTCACGGTGTCTCGAGCATCGGCTCGCCGAGACGCGAGCTGCTCTCGCTACCAGATCGCCACCTGGCTCCGGCGCTGCTGGAAGGCCACGTGGAGCTGACCGAACCCAATACAAATTCACTGAGGAAGCTGTCTTAAGTCACAAGTCAAAAGCAAGCACCTTGCGCAGTTTAAGGTATGTCCCAAAAGCTTATAGGCATATCCTTAAATACCTACTGTAGGAGCCTGAATAACCGGACTAAAGTTTGAGGCCTTGAGCTATAAATACATCGAGGATCCCTTCGCAATACTGGTCCTATTACATGTCCGGGCCGATGCTGCAACAAGCATCTTGACAACCATTTGCTGCATGTAATCCGCACCAGCAGAGCTTATCACTTCCCTAAGAAAGTAGGTTTCGTGGGCTGGGACTCCTGTATAAGCAGAGGCTTGACAAAACCCAGCTCTTAAAACCTTACAGTGTGTCTAAACGTCCGTTTTGATCAGGTGCTCCGAGCCCTGAGTGAAAAGTAATCGAACCAAGCTGCCGTGCGGCTGCAGAAGGAGCTGGACTTTAGGATGCTGCCACGCCTGTAAAGGGATTTTGAACGTGTTGTAAGGGGCTGTAAAGCTGGTCATCTGGCTTTTCGTAGGGTTTCTATAGCCTTACAGTTCTGTATGGTAGGATTTTGCGGTTTTGGGGTTAGGGCTGAGGCTGAGGGTTGCTTTGGGGTTCAAGCTTTTTGTTTGTGGTTATTGGGTTGGGGAGCGTTTTTACTTTCGGGAATCCGGCCTTCATGCGTAATTGTCGTTAGGCCCCCCGATTTAGGGGACGGACCAGAACCATAAATGCGCTTGGGTGCTGCAGGTTTGGGGCTGCAGAGCTGATGTAAAGCGGATTCGTAAGGCTCGCGGCTTTGTGAGTGTGTAATAACCGCGGAAGGACATCGTCTTGCTTAGGCGAAGGTTGTGGGGTATAAGACTCGTGAGCTTCATGCCCTTGTACACACCGCCATGTCTATGATGTGCGGGTTTAGGGTATAGGCACTTTATACCTGCAAACATGTACATGCACGTGCACATGGCTTGACATTGAAAGAGGCAAAAGCACATGTCCAGAGCACGGTGTAGGAGTTCTAAAGGCCTAGCTGGTGTCAGGTCTGCAGTTCTACATACCATGCAAAAGTATATCTATGCCTTCGATGTCAAGAGCATGGTAACCTTCAAGCTTAGTCTCAAACACTCCCCAAGCCCAGACAAAGAAGCCATGAACACACATTACACCGAAACAAAGCAAAACAACACAGCGTAAACAATCTGCGATAACTCCCCCCTCTCCACCCCAGCCGCATCCCGCCTCGCTTCCGGCTCCCTGGCCTCGCTTTGGCCTCCATGGGCTTCGGTCACGGCCTCGGGATCCTGAGCCTAAGCTTCACAAAAAGGGGAAGGGAGGGGAGAGCGGAGGGGATTGCAGGTCTTGAATAAGGGGCTCAAGCTTTTGTAGGGCTTTATTTAAAGGATTTGACAAGGGCAGTGTGAAGGGCGTCGGCTTCTGTTTTGGTGGCTTCAGGTTTGTGGTTAGGGCTTTTGCGGGTTGGGGTTCAGGGTTCGGGCTTTAGAACTTTCGGCGTCAGGGTTTTGTGTTCAGTGCAGTGTTTAGGACGTTTAGGACACAAGTAAGGCTTCAGCATGTCAAGGGGAAGAGCATTGGCTCTCTTAGTGATTCTGACAAGGCCTGCAACAGCATTTAGGGGTCAGCGGCATGCAGGGTCCAGGAATCCTGGATGGGGTGTCTAGTATCTAGGGCCAGGGCCTAGGGTGCCTTAGGTAGTGTCTTTGATTACCTGAGGTGCGCTAAGACGCGGGTATTGTGGTACATTCCCCATTCTATAGAGTCACTACACCTAAAGTTGTGATTGTTAGGCCCAGAGGTCGACATATTTAGACATAGTGGAGATCAAAGCCCAGGGAAGAAGGGTACAATCAAGCAGGTCCCTACATCAAAGCCCTCAGTCCCCAAACAGGACAAGACCCTTGTAAAATCCTGCTCTAAGCCTTTGCTAAAACATTCGCTGCAAGGAGCCCCTCCGAAGGAGACGGACTTGCGGCGCAGGCTTTGGGACCTTTCAAGCTCGGGCTCCTGGAAACATCGGGTCCCTACGGGTTCACCAGGCTTTCGAAGGGTTCTGTCAATCGGGCTTTCAAAGGATTTTCTCGAGCTGTAGAGTCTTCAGAGTTAGAGGGCTCGATCCAGGTTGAGTGCAAAGATGTTCAAGGATTTTCCAGGGCTTGCACAAGCTTGTCTGGACACTGCCTGAGGTCATGTATAGGGCTGGTTCGCATACGTGTATATAAACCTGTACATGATCAAGATATTTACGCGTGCGGCTTTCGAAGGTGGTACATGGTGTAGGTGCCTGTCGAGATGTTAGGGTTCTCTGAAGTTAGTGCTCAGAGCTTTAGCATTTTGGGGTTTGCAGTTTAGGGCTTTGAGGCTTTCGAGTTTGAGTTTGATTTGCGGCTTTGCGGAGGGGGCGGGCTTTTGTGTCTAGGGCTGAGGATGTGCGGGCATGGGCATGTACATGTATGTGTGTAAACAAGGTGCTTTTGTAGAACTTCACCTGCCGCTACCGCTACCGATGCTATACCTTCAGATACACTTAGGGGATTAGGGCCAATAGACATGGGAGGTTTGGTATAAAAGGCTCTGCCGCTGCTGGACGAAGTCCTGCACCATCCACCGCCAGGGGTACCCTAAACGAGCGAGAGTACAAGGCACATAACAAGTGGTGGCATTCGCCTACAGGCCGCCGGGGGTATACCGTAAAACCCATTGCTGAGTGTAACTAGTCAGGAACATGCATGTTCTGTCAAAAAAGCCGAAACGTTGTTCTGAACAATTACAAAACCTGACAAGCAAACCTAGTTTAAGACAAAACCGCATGTCACACACCCTCTCAAGGCCCGAACCCCAAAACACTGCCTACAAAAACTGTAAGATCCAAGTATAAACAAGATCGAATTTCTGGACTTCTTGCTTGAAGCAAATGAAGAAAAACTATAAACTCATCCTAACTCCTCCCCACCCACCCGAAGAATCGGCTCCTCGAGTCTTGCCGCCTGCGCTATGGCCTGCCGCAGTTCACGGTGGACAGCTTGGTCTGACAGTTGGCGGGCCTTCTCCTCCAAGAGAGCTGGCGGTTGTGGTATAGAAGCTTCCAGATCTGGAATAGGGTTGCGGGGCATCATATGATAGTAGCTACAATTGTAATCCAAGGTGCTGCAGCAGAACATTCTTTATGGGGGGGCGGTAGGGAGTTAATACGATGTTATCAGGCTCTGGATAGAGCTTGCCAAAGTTGCATACGGTAATGGAAATCCTGTTGTAATTATGGCTACGCCTTACATTTTACAGGCTATTATGGTTCGTATGCTCAGGATCCTACTATTGCCTACAAACCTCGTTTAAATCCCACAACTTCACACTCCAGCACTGCTGAGCCATCGCGTCTCCTGCGCAATCCGCGCCTTCCTCTCGGCCTCCGCGTGCTCACGCCGCATCTCCTGAGGGTTTAAAATGATTGGGTTAGGGGTGGTACTTTTTGCTTTCATGGACTTGGGCTACTCCTCGGCACGACAAACAAGCCCGAGAAGGCTATCTAATCAATGTGTCCAAGATCGTCCAAGCAGTCTGACCCATTCAACCAAGCCATTCCCCGATCTCTCCCTGATTACGCTAGCGAGCGGCCCCCAAAAAGATTTCTGGAATTTCCGTTGTAGGAGCCCTTATACTTTATATCAAATATAAGACTGTTTTGATTGTGCCTGTTTGGGCCCGTACTCAAAACAACATCCAAGCACCCTGCGACAACCCAGTCACACCCGACGAACAACTACAACAGCTCTACACTCCTCGATCCAGAATTGACCGCGCTGGATCTGCTGCTGTTGGATGCGATGGGCAACGACGAAGCTTGCTTCGCTTGGGCTGAGCGAAGGGCCTGGTCGGGGATGAGGGTTAAGCATCGTTCTAGGGTTTATGGAAGTTTATGGGTAGTCGGGATTCAGGGTCGAAGGGTCCTGTAAGCTTTGCAGGACTCAGGGCTCACAGGGTTTTAGGGCCTAAAGGGTTCAAGATGGTTTCGGGTGAAGGCCTAGTATTCGGTGTTCAGGGTTCACGGGGAAGTGTGGGCAGACTTGGATTTGATGTGCGAAGATAAGCCATGGTTCAAACACTTTAAAAAAGATCGAGAACTGAGCCAGAGCAGGTAACATGACAGCGTAATTGCGATTACGACTCCCTCTTATATAAGTATCCGAATATCTAACTTGCCACACTGGGGCCCCTCATTTGTGACACTCCCAGATGGTTAGACCTTGTGGGGAAACCTTGTCTCGATGACGAGCCTCCATGCACACGGGGTGTCAGTCCCTAATGGCCACATAGGGTGATTTAATGTGATTTGCATTAGAAAAATATGCGCTGCTGGCGTGCATGAAGCAAAACTTTGCGGGCTTGAGGACCGAACCTTCGACGGCCAAGATCGGCCCACGAGAAGGTCCTCAATTCGAAGCCTACACCCAAAGCTCAGCCCGACACCCCAAGACCCACTACCCTAAACCCCGAACCTCAAACCCTCAACCCGTCTACCCCCTGCAACACCTGGCGCGAACACTTATCAAGCCCTGACACGAACATCTTCACATCTTTCAAGAGCCGCAAGCTCAAGTCAAAATCCTAAATCCACAGGCCAAAACCCCAGACCCCCAAATTCCTAAAACTCTAGAACCCTTGTAACCTACAGCTCTCCAAAGCTTCGCTTCGCCGCCTGGGTCGGCACGCGGCTTCGCCGGTGCGGACTTCGGTCTTGGCTTTGGCTGCGCCTCCACGAGGCCGTTCCAGGGGTCCTTGGGTCCAGGGCCTAGGGCCTGGGGTTCATGGCTCAGGGGTTAGGGTTCAGGGCTAGGGGTGCTTCGGTTTCGGATCGAAGGTCAAGGATTCAGGGCTTGTTCTCTTCCATTTAACTCAATTCATGTATATTCATCGGTCATTCACATAAGTACATAGGAAGGAAGGTTGCTAGATAGATAGGCTTTGAGAGAGAGACAGAGAGAGAGAGAGAGAGAGAGCGAGAGAGTCCCACATGTGCCCAGAGATAACAAGCAAAGCAATTGATAGAACCGAGTTCAGAGCCAAGAATGATCTGAGAAGTGCTCTCACAGATACTCTGTCATGATGTTTAGCACATCGCAGGTGCCAAGACGAGTCTATCCTAAAGCCAAAATCTTGGCCCGAAACTCCGAACCTTCCACTGCCCAGCAAAACAATTTCGTTCTTTGTTTCCCAATGGCTTCGGGCTCCTGCGGGTCTTGAAACGGGGATTCAGAAGCTCGCAGGGCTTCTTGGTGATGCTATCTTGAACGTTAGTAGTCGGTACAACTAATGCAAATTTACGTATACGGTTGAAGAGCATAGAACCCCACCTCGAGTTTCTTTAGAACCTTACGGGAGTAATCCCGAACCCTGCCGTCCAACAGATTGCTCTGCAATCAAAGACAAAGCTCAAGTTCCCGAAGCCACGCAAACCTCAAAACAACGAAATGGACGAACACGCGAGGCATATAAGCCTCAGGTGCTTAGACCCACCTCAAGCCGCGCGTCCCAACCATTCTCGAGCTCACCGGACATCATCTGCCAATCCCTCTCCCTCTCGTCTGCCACGGCCTGCTTGGTTGTATGTCTTGAAGGTACTAGCTCACCACCAAGGCTAGTGTTATGGAGCAGGCCAGAGGCGTTGATCTTGTTAAACAACGAACACCATTCCTGCTTCCTGGATGTCTGGAGTTAGGCTTAGTGGCTTAGCGTTTAGCATCACGGTCTTGTGTCAGGTGCAAAGCTTGCTTGGAGGATCCTGGGGCGTCTTAGAGCAAGAAAGCCTGGCGCACGAGACATAACCTGTCTAGCCTAGAAGTAGCCAAACCCTGAAACCTTTAACGTCCCTTTCTTTCTGCTCGGTTCGACTCCACTTGGGCTTCCTGCGACTGCACGGATACATGAAGGCTGAAAGGCAGTTGCAACAAGAATTCCACATGGCTCATACTTGCGACCCCACTGCTTATAACCATGAATCCCATCAAGCACGGCACGAGACCCACTCCAACCCCTGTAACGTCCGCAAAATGCACAACTATCCACTATCTGTACCTGTACTTATAGCTGTCGTCCCCGCGCAAAGTCTAAAGAGGCTAGAGTCTAGAGCCTATGTTAAAAACCCGAAGGAAAAATTGGAACAACAAACCGACTCCTGCGGATTATTGCACGTGCCCAAGACTCTATATACATATGATACCTTACACTGCAAAGCTCTGAACGCTGAACTTCTCAAAGCCTAAAATCAGTCCTGGGGATGCAGTGCATTGGTCGCATGTGCTTCCGCCGCACATCCGGGGGCCTGCTGCATGTTTTACATGGTTCTCAATCAGCCCAGAGAGTGCGCAGATATGCAGGCAAACATGAAGCGCCCAGCAAGTGCATGTGTCCATGTACACGTTCCGTCGCTAATCGCAAGACGAGATTGGGCTGCACGCCTCGCAGATGCAGAGCAGGCAAACCAAAGTAAGGTTGAGGTTGAGCTACCACTTTTTGCAGGGTCTTTGACATCAGGATCTATACTTTTGGAGACTCCCATAGCATATATAACTTACAGCCTCAAGCACACCCCAATCTATACTTACCAATATTCCTGAGGAGTCGACAGAACAAACACCACAATCCTAGTAGCATAAATCCTACTGCAAAGGGTTTTGGGGTTCGCCATTCGGAAAAACCCGAAAACCCGGCCTTCTCTGTACTCCCTACAGCGCTGCTCGCGCACGAATCGGCATCCAACCGCATAACTGCGAGGATGTCCTTGCGATATCGACAACGCTACATAACAGCTTAGAAGAAGAACAGAAGTGGACATACCAACCATCAGAAGACAAGCTGTTAACGCTGATCGACAAATAGACAGGTAGGTAGACAAAACGATTGTCAGACAGGTAGGCCGGGACAGAAACAGACAGACAGATAGAGAAACGATCGAGATAGCTAGTTGCATGGATAGGTCGGCATCAAGATGTATGCAATATACATAGAGAAGGATCTGTATGTACGTGCATACATACATACATACATACATACATACATACATACATACATACATACATACATATATGTGTATGTATGTGCGTATATATATATATATAGAAATTCTAGATGGATAGGTAGATGGTAGACAG
>CAJNDV010031274.1:833-49819 GCA_905221635.1 Symbiodinium sp. CCMP2456 | reverse complement strand
TTTCTTACATTTTCTTTTTTTATAAAATTGTTTAGATAAATTAATAATAGAACGATCTAATAATATCGAAATAAATTTCTTTATTATATAATGGGTCGATAGCTATTTCAATAAATTACGAATTTATTTAATTATTAATTAATTATATAAACATATATGAAAATTCTATAATATTTTTTGCTTAATCTAATTATTTCTAAAAACAAATCGAATTAATATATTATAATGAATTAATTATTAAATTCTATTATAAATATTCAAATAAATAATTCAATAATAATCAAATTCAATATATCTAAATTCAATTATTTCTAATCGATATTAATTTCTAATAAAAGCAAAAGAATCTATTCTTAGATGAATTTGCTTTAGATTCGTATTATCAAGTAATTAGAGTTGATCCACTGCTTCTTTCCAGCAGCGGCATTCAAGTGGAATATGCAGCTTGACAATATTCTGGCAACGACAGCCCAAATCTGAAAATNNATTTATAGAAAATTTAGAGCGCCAGATCTCAGCACGAAGGTGCAAATCTCGTATAGCGGTGTAATTGCGGACAAGTTGATATCGAATTCTTGCACGTAATTTTCCGGCATAATCATGAATATTTAGATATCTATTGATATCGATTCATGGCGCCAGAGGAAATCTGGGATTATTTATTTTTATGGCAGCCATCCCAAAGAAGAAGCCAAGCTTCAAGTGACACCACCTTGCGTCAAATTTCATCCAGAGTACCATGCCGAAGGTCGAGGGCAGAATTATAGGTAGGACGCGAGCCCTTTTGTGTAGCCTGGGAGGGGCAACAATAATATAGAAATAAAATGTCCGTATACGCAATTTGTCGCCGGCTGCAATCTGGCTGCATAGGAGCCAACGGTAACTATCAAATTGAAAGCACCTCACGATAAATTACATTGTGCATGAAGCTTCATGGAGCCCTTGGCCGAAGCAATTATCAATAAAAATCTGAATATGGCTGCGATAAATTATATCAGAAAAATAAATAAATAGAAAGAAAGATAAATAGAGAGATAGATAGATAGATAGGCAGATAAATAGAGATATAGATAGATAGACGGCCGGACGGATAGATCGATAGACAGATAAATAGATAGATAGATAAATATTGAACTTTCGCGTGCAAATATTACTTCATAGTACTATATATGAAAATCCCTATAATCTATAATCTATATGAATAGATTAGACATGATAATCCAATATAAGATTATATAATTGCTATAATTAATATTCTATATTTGGACTCTAAGATATTAGAAAGCGATATTTATTCTCTAAATTTTCTGAAAATTATCGATTCTAAATTTTTTCAAAATTTAGAGAAGTAATAATTGAAATTTTCGGCAAATTTCGAGACCGAGGCCTCGAATTATCCGGATCCCCAAATTTTCTAAAAAAATTAGAAGTCTAGGCCTAGCCCGAGACTTCCGAAGAAATCTCGCTTCTTAAAAACTTAGTCCGAGCTATTGAATTTTCCGGTTAAGTCCCAGATCAACCGAACCGACTCAGATAGAGAGAGAGAGATAAAGAGAGAGACACATAGACAGACAAATGCGCTCATCCATAATACTTCATAAGAAAATCCCTATTATCGATAACCTACATGAATAAATAACATACGAGATCCAATTCAAGACTATAAAATAGTTCAAATACATATTCTGCATGTAGAATATAAGATATTAGAAGGCTATATTTATTCTCTGAATTTTCGGTGTCTAAATTTTTAGATAATTTGGAGTGCTAACTAAAAATTTTCCGCAAATCGAGCTACCCGGATCCCCAAATTTTCCAAAAACTTAAAACACTAGGCCTAGCCTGAGACCAACGAAGAAGCCCCGCCCTCTAAAAATTGCAGCCCGAACTTCTAAATTTTCCAGAAATTTTAGATTCTGAATATACCAAATCAATTTATTCGCCGGAGTCCAGAAAATTTATCGAAAATTTTGAAGCCAAGGCGCTCGAAACGTACTATACCATATAGGACTAATTTAGCCATAGCATTTTATAGAGTAGATAAATCGCACGGTATTTTCTTTTAGGGCGCATAAAATCTATCTTTCTTCTTATTTTATTTCTTATTAAAAAAGCCTTATATATTATCATTAAATTCTATTCTATCACAACCTTATTACTATTTTTATATGAGAAATTTTCAATTTTGTTATTACTAGGCTCTTAAATTAGAGCGAATATTTCAATTATATATTTTATTCCGATATCATTTAGACCTTTTAATCCTGTATATACCGAATACGAACCTATATATTTCAGCCTAATTATTTAAACTTATCATAAATATCTATTCAGACCCAATATAATTGCAACCACTGCAGCCAACAGGCCAACCGTTTGCAGAAAGAACCTAGCATTCCCTGGGCACGACTACACAAAATCTCACTCCTTGTGACTTACAGTCTCTGGATCTTGACAATCCATGGAGCCAGTTTTACAATCCGTGGAGCACAGCAGCAGCATATGAACCACGTGGAAACTTGAAGTCGGAGAACTTCAGTTCTCAGAAGCTTCCAAGCACTTATTCACTAGACTGCAGTTCCAGCCACGCGTGCCTGCCATGTGCAAGTAGCGGTAACACTCAATAAACGCTCTTTGGCTCGTAGTCAGTGGCTGTCCAAACCAGCTGCATGGCAGGCCACAGCTCACTGGATGCATTGACTGCCAGGCAACGTTGACCTGGTCTTCAGCTTTCGGTCCAAACGAAGACTGAGCAAAACCCTACTGGGCCTGCTAGATGTACGTGCCCAGAGAAGTGCGTTATCTCCGGGCCTTGGATCTGACGACTGTGAAATCAAACGGCTTTCGGCCCAACCTACCGAGGCCTCGGCATAGGAAAGCGACATGGAGCCGGAAAGGCCACTCGAAGGCTGTCATCAGGAAGCTACAGCACCCGACACAGCAAAATCGCCCTTGATGCGAGTCTTCTTCTTACGAAGGCGCCAACAAGCAGTGCAGGAGTGCATGTGTTGCGTGGACTCTTCCCTAGACTGCCGCATGTCCGCATGTTCTTATCAGCTTAGCAGCACCGAGGTAGATGCGCGGGCGAAAATTGAACAATAGAAACGACGCAGTCTGTGATGCATTCTATGAAGGGAGTAACATTTCTGCTGGACTTTGATGCATACGTGTGTGAATCGATTTGCAGAATACAGATCTCCTCTGAACGACATGTTTGTTGCCTGCCCCCATGTTTTCTGACGGCCGGCACACTGGTCTTTGTGGAGCCCACGGCATGATGATGGCACACCTCGACCTCTCACTTTTGCCTCCGTGGAGCCGGTGGAGCTCATCTTCTTCCGAACTTAAGGTCTCTGTTCAGCCGCTCGAGTCGGTCAAGTGCCGGGCGGCACGCTCTGTAAGCCCTTGTAGTTCTCTCCGTTCTATCTTCTTTCATTCCGAAGCTCCAGCGGCAGCTCCGCCCAAGAACAAAAACACCCACCGTTCGGGCCTCCTGGTACTAGTACTACTCTCAACTCGCAGCCCTTCGCGATTTCGTGTTTCCCCACAACCCGCCCTGACAAGCCGTTACTTGTGGAAGGCTTCCTTCGCTTCCCCTTTTGTGAGACTGACCAACTACGAGTACAAGTGTTAAGGAATTCTCTCCCTCGTCTTCCTTCCGGCAAGCTCGAGTCCAGCTTTATCTGGAACCACCACTCACCCGTTCACCTGTCCTGTCTCGAGCACATGCGGTCGCAAGTGGTCCCAAACATTGATGTGCGCGAGGCTCAATTGTAGAACATGTAGGCTTCGGGCAAGGCAGGAACTAAAAGCACACAACACTTGCCGGCGAACCCTTCCACGCGGAGTTTGCTTCTCGGATCGCCATGTTTCGATCCTGACGCAGTGTCCACGGCAGCTGAACCTTACTGCCTGAAAATCTTTGGCAAGAGCTGCCGCCGCCAAGTCGCTTTTGCTGCGATTCCAGCTGTGATTTCACCTCTGCGGAGTGCAGCACGGTCTGCTTTATTTATGGATGCAGGAGCTCAAGCAACAAACCCTGGTTCCTCCGGCCACAGCCTGCTGCTTCCTTTTGAATGCGATGTCACGGCTCTTGCATGCGAGCTCCGCCCATTGACTCCCCCCGCAAGCGCTTCCGCTTTTGGAGGCTTGCTTAGAAGCATTTGCTGGTCATCTGAACGCAGCAATGCCATGAATGTCCTACCCTACAACTACCCCAATGGAGTGAACAAGGAAGGCTTCCCCCACTTAAGCCGCAAGATGTTGCAGCGCATGTATCGCTGAACTCACGCGACCTTGCGAAGCCTCGCTTTCTGTACAGGCCACTAGAGGCCCCTCACGCCAAAACGTTCTGCTGCAGCTTGGATTTGCCTTTTGCGAGCAGCGGCTCTGACCCAGCTGCATCATGTAACTTCGAGAATGACTGCACATCGTCAGACCTTCGCAGCCGGCAGCGCATCTCCGCGAAAATCTGGCATCGGTATAAGCTCTTTAGATCTCAAACAAATCTGCAGTCGTAGACGGAGCACCACGGCACCTGGTTGTTGCCAGCAAAAATGTCATCCTCTGGGACCAGAGCCACATTCTCCTGTCAAAACAACCTACCCATCGACTTCGGACATCTCCAAAATATGTAGAAGAATTCAAGCAGATAATCTGCAGGATGTGATGTGGCCTGATGTTGTGATATCAATATATATACATATATATATATATGTATATATGTATATGTGTATATATATATATATGTATATATATATATACACACATATTATATATACATACATATGCCTTTATGTCAGCTCTGGGGGTGGGCACTCCCGGTATGCGCTGTGGGACACTTTAGAGCAGGAACACTCCGGGTGATACTCTGCGAGAGATGTTCATGGCCACCGGAATTGAGGGATACTCGAACCGGATACTCTCTGAGTGTCTGCAGTCCAGGAGAGCGGGGGGGGGGAGGCAGTCTGAAAATCTGACAAACCTCCCATTCAACAATCTTCCTCGACGTGACGCCGCACTTTTCACTTCTGTACAAGAAGGACATCAACGAACAATTTCTGAATCGAACTGCTTGAGCATCGGCCTGAATGAAGGAGAACTGCAGTTCGTGCTCGAACTTGCCTTTGACTCGCGGAATGGAATCCAATATCCTCGAGCAGAAAAGCAAACATGCGCGAGGATCGATGCACAGGGCACATGGCAAGTGCTAGGACCTTTAAGCTTCCAACCCCGACTACTAGCCTAAATGCAAAGAACTCATCCACAAGGCTAAAGAAGTGCTGAGCGCATGACGTGCGAATGTCATCTCTGGTGACAGCTTTGGCCTGGAAGCATGAATCAAGCTCGTTGCGTTCATTCGTGCTTAGCAACCTTTGGCATCCTCGTCTTGCGTGGATCCGAATCCTGCCTGTGAAGCCTTCGCTCCTTTCAAGCGCAGCGGTCCCTCAGCAGGATGTTCTGACGTCGTCACTTCCTTACTTCGTTTGCAGGCCCTCTGCCTGGAAGTCCAATCCGTGAACACCTCGGGAAAGCAGAAACACAAATTCAATCAAAGCCCGGGTACTGCAGGTGCGGAGGAGGAGCGATACTTCTGTTTGTTCGAGTAAGTGAGCTCAAAGCCTGCACACGATGATTTTGCAACCTCGTGTAGCTGCACATGTACCGGCCGTGTTGTGCTAGCTTGCGCAATTCAAGAACACTTGTCAGCGGGCTGACTCGTCCCGACAAAGCAGAGCCCTCAATTTGTCAGCTCCTTTTCTTCTATCGCAGGAGAAGCTGGTACTACCAGCGTCTGCCTGCGAAGACCATCTGCCCCGTCAGGCTCGCATTCTCGTCTAAGTGTTCCAGCAGCCTTTGAACCTGGTCACACATGCACAGGCAGCGCAAAGTGCCGCTGTGAACCCGCATGTCCTGGTTGTGCATGCTGAACGAAGCACATACTGGAATCTAGTTCGGAACGCGAGCAAGGTGCTCCGAGCTGACCAACGAATCCTGTACTGAACGCAACACGACGGGTCGTTGCCACTTCTCCCGCGGCTGTTCTGCTGACGGCTTCCAGAAGCAAAAGGGATGGTCTTCTGTAGCTGCCGTTCTGCATTTGATGCAATCTGACAATTGCGCGTCGTGCCTCGTCCACATCGAAAGTATCAATGATCTTGACCTAGAAAGTGGCTTCTCGGAGGCGGATATCGCTCAAACGTGCATGTGGCACCTTTGGGATGGCGAACAGCTCTGTCCAGCCACGCTTTGTTCCACGATCCTTTGCAGAAGCGAAGCACTGCCGCCAAACAGCAGCGCTGCATCGCGCAAGGAAGCGAACACTCCCGACAAGATCGGTGAACATGCGATAACCGTAGTGTATTGTACCGTTAATCCACGTGGCTCTCCTCCTGAACATGCATGATTGCGGATCTGGCTAGATTAACTCCAATTTGTAGCGCTGAGAAAGGACTGTCAACACGTCGGTGCTGCGGTTGGGCCAAGTCGCATCCAAACCGTAGCCAACCAGCCACAAGTCGGGCCTCAAGAGACTACTCGAATCTGGCGAACCAGCAAGGCCCACGGCCAGGCTACTGGCAGATTCCTAACACCAATGATATCTGCCTCGCGCGGAAGGCAGGGCCCTATCCCTTTGGTGCAGATGACGGGCCAGCCTCCGGCCACTCACGTTGGCGCTCTTTGCTAAAGAGGCATACTGTCAAAACCTGAATGAGAAACACAAGGCCGCATGCTGAGCATGTTCAGATTTGCTCTGGCAAATCTTGCATTGAGAATCTGGGGTTCCAACATCATTTTCGGTATGAGTCGCTGATAATCTCGACAGAAAGAACTGCTTCATCTCCTGGTCTGCAGGCGCGTGCAGAGAGGCAGTGCATTCGGAGAGTCGAGACCTGCATCGTTTTCCCGTTGTCCAAAAGCTCGTCGATGAGGACAACCTTTGGGCAGAGAGCGGGTTAGAGTAGGCATGCTGCCGCTCGCACCAGGGCCTTGTGAGGTGCTTTGGTCGTTGTGTCGCAGAACTTAGAACTTGCGACATCCGGGCCAGTGATTTCAACGGAACCTCTCGAAAGCTTTTCCGTGGCAGAGCTTGGGATGCCTGAGACGCAAGTTGGCCTGACTGCGAGCGCTTCTCTTTGTAGGAAGACGCCTGTACGCAGTCTCTGGCTACCACCCTTTTGCACCAGTCCCTCCATCCTGCCGCACCTCGATGAAATACACCGAATACGGGCCTCAGTGAGGTACAGAAGACTTGGCTTCAACGTCCTTGCTTGAGTCATCGGAATGTTTCGTAAGGAGCTGAGGCTCGATCGTATCAAGTTCTTACCTCAGAGAATGGCACATGCGATTAGGCGTTGCTCTCCCAGGTGCTTGTACGTAGCCCTTTCTTCCATCAGCCGCCGGGGAGCACAAATCTGAGAGGAACATGAAGGCGCCCTTGAGGATTGCCACGAGAACGATGCCTCGCCGCATCGGTATCGGCCCATGGCGTTGGTTCACAGCAGTTCAGGGCACACTTCAGTGCGTAACTACATACCCTGTAAGTCCCCTGCGCTCCCCTTTACACCAGGTCTCAATGCGCCTCGCAGCAATCCGCACGCCGGCCTGATTGTGCGGATTGGCGAAAGAATTCAAAGAACGGCTCATGTAACGAGTTCGGTACCTCGATCTCCTCCTTCTTGAGGATAAGTCTGTAATTCTTTTGGTCCTGGAGAAAGTAGCTACATCCTTCTCCGAGGTTTTTGGCAGATGCTGATGTGACCATACACTCGAATGTCCTGAAAATACTTTGACTCTGCCAGCGGCGGCTGCATATTCCGATCACCTCGGTGAGACAAGCCTCCGGAGCGTGGCAGGTCGATTTTCAACAACGTTGAGGTCCGCACGAAGTGGCGCAAGAAACTCTTCACTTCGTGCCTTTGTTTAGAAAGAGACCGCAGGGAAGTGAAAAACTACTACTCAATTTTCACCATGCGAAATCTGGGTGACCTGACCAGCGTGTCCTTCAACACTTCAGTGTGCTCTCGATGCTTTTCTGCCTTCATGTTGGCAGGATATCTATCCGTGCTAGTGCTGACTAAGGCTTCGTAGCAAACTGGGTTACACCAAGCAGCAATACTCAGACTTCAGACCAAAAAAGAGTCCATGGGGCATTCTGCAGAAAAGCTCCGTGTCCGCCTCGCAAGCCAAGATGTCGCGAAACACCCCTTTCACCTTTGCTATGGGCACAGGTCTGACATACTAGCATTGACAAGTGGCATTGGACTAGTGTATCTCAGCTTGCTGCCAGGGGAGGTACCGGCAGAACCGCTATGTCCTCTTGATCGAGGCGCCTTGCAGCTTAGCCGCATTCACATTGCCACCCTGAAAGTAGATTGCACCCATCACCCGAGGACAATACTGGACGTCTGCCACTTCATTGATGCACACGTTTGGATGAGCCCTCGGACTGCTCATATCTGAAGCAGAGTCCGCTTGTAGCTCTCCTCGGCAGCCAAGTCGCAGCGCGGCCAGCCACCTCAGCTTCGACTTCAGGCCGTAATTTCCACCGCCACTGCAGCTCGGGATAGAAGGCATGCAACAGAAGCGAATATGCGACGAACAAATCGCGGCCGGGTGGCTCATCAATGAACTGTTGCTTGTCCGGCAGGGCCTCAAAGAAAGCTTGTTCTGCAGGTGCACAATCCACAACTTGCAGGGGCCCCGTGCTGCGAGCAGCAATGCTTTTAAGGATGAAGGCCTGGCTTTGCGACTCGTTCAGCAACTGTTCGCATGTTTGCCCTGGCTCCAGACATGACAGTTCCCGTCACCCAGCACATGCCGAGTGCACATCTCCGCAGCTGAAGGCAGAGGACCTCGCAGCTCGCATGTTCAGCCATACAATCCATGTTCGAAACGATCCTGCTTCCGGGTAGTGCGAGGCCCGCACGCAGTCGTTTTGTCGGTCGACCGGATCCCGGGGGCTGCATAGGCCTACCTTGCTTCCAGTCACGGTGCTGACGAGTCAACGTATCATCAGCACATGGATGGTCACCTCTATTCATACATGTGATATGCTCGCCCTGCCTGGCTAATGCCATTTGAACCCTCTTTTCTCACGCATTCAGAGCATCTCTCTGTTTACACAGGTGAGACGGCAATGTACTTTGCAGCATGTCACATTCCATGCTGACCTATTCGCTTGCCGAACCGTCTTGGCTCAAGCAGGCGATCGGTTGTATGGTGTCAGTAAGACTTGAAAACAGCACCGCAGAGAGAGCAGGTGTGTGGAAATACAATAGCAGCCAATCTGCCATCGAGGTTTAGGGGCGATTTGTAGGTGCAGGTTTCGAGAACATGTCAGGGCTGGGAAAAGCGAGCGGCTACTTAGCCTTGCCCCTGGGACTTCCTTTTTGGCTGGCAGCCTCATTCTGTGGAAAGAGCTTCACCCGCAGTATGATACAGTTTCGGTCAAGCCCTGCCTTGCCGTACAGGCCCGTTGCAGTCATTTGCCGAAACCTCAGATCACGCACTCACGCATTCTCTCGATTGCATCTGCTGCATGTGAAGCCGTCTTCTGAGGCAAGAGCGGCACGCCCTTCTCTTCCAAGGCGTCCCTGCGCTCAGGGCTGCCACTCCGGTCTGTCCCTTCCAAACATTACTGACGGGCTTTTTCATGATTTGACGCAATTGCAACATGCATAAACGCAAAATGTTGGGGGATCCCTTTCGACTGCACATCAACGTTACATGTCTGCTGCGTTAGCAGGAACTTCTCAAAAGTTTCTCTCGGTTGCTGCAAGCCCTGGTTTAGTCTGGCTGCAAGCCCCCAACCCAAGACGAAACACCATATTCCATTGAGTAACCCCAACAGCGGAGTGGCTGTCGTTGCTCACATGAAGATGCCAGAAAAGCTGATAGAGCTGTAGATGGGGGCATTGAACAAAACATTCTGATTCGAGCGGGTTATGGGTGGCTGCGTTTTCGAGTTTGGAAACGGCATGGAGCTCCTGATCTGCTGAAACGCAAGCCAAATGCGTTTAGGAGGCCTCGGGTAATGCATGTGGCGTCGGTTTGGAAGCTTAGCGAGCTCGATTTCGGATCGGGGTATGGGTACCCGGAACCCTTCGGAACCACCCAGAACCTGCCGGAACCCATCGCGGAACTGCCCCGGAACCTGCCGGAACCCATTGCGGAACCGCCCCGGAACCTGCCGGAGCCCTTTTATTTCGGCTGAAGACCCCATGGCTTACGCTGTTGGGGAAAAAACATCTGCAGGTAATGCCTGAACTGCGTCGAGTTTTGTTTTTGGTCTGCTGTCGTGTGGAGTCAAACCCTTTGCCTGAGAATAACCTTCAACAAAAGATCCTGCGAACATGACGTAATTGTTTTGGCTGTATGTTTTTTTGGTGCTGGTGTTCCAAGTTCTATGGAGAATTGGCGCTATATGATCAGATTCATCCATAACCAAAAAGGCAAAGAATCAACAGCCACCAGAGCAAAACGATTCCGGCATTCTCCGCGGCTGGTTGCCTTTGAATTACTTGGCGTCAAACTTCATCTTAAGTGCAGCTCGCAATTTTCTTATGTCCGTCCCCCTCCACGGCAAAAGCAACACATTAGATATGATCTGCTTACACGTTAATTAATCTAATGCAGCATAATATAATACAATATGATATAGTAGAATATAAAAATAATATACTATAATCTAACACACTGTGCGCTTGGCGTCTGTGCGGGCATTGGTGAGTTCACAGCTGCTTGCATGGGGTGCCCAGTCAGGGACCTTGAACTGTTGCTGGAGGGTAACCGATGACGTTTACGGAGGTTCCCGGAGAAGGCGGCAGGGAAGGCTCCCTTCGGCCACAGTGCCCTGTAGGCCGCAACATCCATCCATCCATCCTATAATCTAATACAGTACAATATAATATGAATAAATATAACATAATATGATAGAACAGAACAGAACATAATACATAATAGGAAATATACTAGAACATAATATAACATAACACAGTAGTTAGTATCACATACATATATATATATATATACACATACCAACATTACCTGTAAAATGATAATATCAATCAATATCTATCTATCTACCTATCTATATATTTTTTAACACTAGGATCTACATGTAACAACATTACGGCTGATAATAACAACAGTGATGATAACAATAATAACAAACAACCACAAAAACAACAATAACAACAACAATATTATACACTTATACATGAGCCTTCTGCCAGTTCTGATCGCACATTTCTGGGCCACAAGTTATGTGCAGGCACAGCAATAGGTGATTAACAATCAACCTATAACTGTAAAGCCCTAAACCATCGTTGGCCCCTTGAAGATAGCAGCTGGCCTCACCAGCTCTGCTCTGTTGGCTGCAATGGCTTCCCAGAAATCTGCCTTGCCCTTGCCACTTTTGACGTGGGACTCTATGGTGATAGGTACTTCGCCAAAGCAGTGAAGCACTTCCAGTGCATCTAACCTCAAAGAAGAAACGCATGGGGTCTGGAAACGAAAGCGTTGCAACTGCCTCAGCAAGAGTCCGGATGATAAGCTGCCGTCATCATTGCGATATACCTCGCCACCATAGCCACCTTTATGTGGGTCATCGCATTGATCACCATGACCAATCATGAGGTTCCTCAACCTCCTCCTCCTCCTCCTCGTCCTCCTCCTCCTCCTCCTCCCCCTCGTCATCATCACCATCATCATCATGGCTATGAGCAGTCGCATCGTCACCGTCGCCGTCATCATTGTTTGTCATCATCCCTGTCCGAATCCTCGTCCTCCGTCAATCATGACGCTCAGGAACCACAACCTTTGGTGATACTTCTACACGATCTTGCATGACGAGTCGCAGGGCAGCATCGGCAGAGGCAGGATCTATCCATTCAGCTGTTGGCGGCTGTTTTTCCTTGCGAGGTGCGAAGCCCATGCCTGCAGTGATTTCGACCCACTCTTCGTAGACATTCACTTTGACTTGACCACGGGAGGCAATCTCATCCATGAAGGCCGCATATCTGGTCCTGGCCACATCAGGACAGGTGACGAGACGAAAACGGACAAGGACCGCACAAAAGCCACCCCATAAGTTTGGAGATCTTAGGGCTTAAGAGGGCTTTCAAACAGGATGGCATTTAAACACCCTAGGCCCTAAACCCCAAAACCCTTTAAATCCTCTAAATCCCTATAGCTCTAAACCCTAAACTGAGAGAGTTCTGTCCATGGCCAGGGCTTTGCCATCGCGACCTTCGCGACGCTCAGCTCGCTGCCTTGCGCTGCCAAGTTCTCCTCGAACCGCAAGGAACCGCACAAAAAAAAACGAGGGGAGGGGAGGGGACGGGGCAAAAGGGGTGTAATTTCTATAAAAAGGCGCGGAGAGACCCCCAGTAGCTCGCAACCTTATCTGCTCAAAGGGCCTCGGCTTCCGACAGCTTTCTTTGCAGCTCGGCGGATTCACTTTGGCACAGCTCGAGCTCCTGTTTGGCAGCCTGGCACCATCGCTCTGAACCCATCACGACCCTCCCACATAATATAATATAATATAATATAATATCATATAATATCATATAATATAATATAATATAATATAATATAATATAATATAATATCTCCGACTCTGACTGTGTTTTACCGTCTGCTCCGCGCCTGCATGTCATGCTCGGCCTGCTCTGAGACCTTGCGCCAGTTCTCCGCTTGCTCATTGGTCGAGACCCCCTGGAATAAGAGCTCCCGGAAGTGCAACAGCATGGGGCGCAGTCCCTGCCGTGCAGTTCTGCTTACAATTTGGAAAGGCTTTGCCGCGGCAGATTTTACAGCCAAAGCCTTCAATCAATAAGGATTCGTGAAATTATCGAATTGCAACTTTCATATGTAGTCATGGTAGTCCCTCTTTCCAGGCGTTGAGCGAGAGAACTTTACATGCTGAATTGCTATGCCGTGTGGAAAGGCGGTCGTTGCTTGATTGTGTAAGCGGTCACCATCGACCAACGGACGCCTGTCACCTGCACATGAAACTACCATAGCCAGAATACCGTGATCTCAGGTCTGGCCAGGTCCTCACCAATGGATGGGCAGGAAACGTAGGCGGGAGAAAGAGTTGCGCAAAGCAGGTTTTCTTTGATCGCATCTGCCTTTCCCTTCGAAACCAGTTCCTGAAGCCGCAATACCTCTCGAGTTTTTACAAGCCATGCCACCACGAAGTTCAGAGAAGTCTGCTACGGCTACGACTACCTACACAGCCATCTGCAGACTGGAGAATGCGAGAATGTTGCAACATGCAGGCTGGGTGTCAAGCTTTTACATTGCGAGCCTCATCGTTCTCATCCAATTCTTCCTCATCTCCAGCTATGAGTCTCTGCATGTAGGAGCGCAGCTTCTCATGCTCGCCGATGGTAACCATCTTCATGCGATCAGCTCCTTCATGTGCCGCCTCATATTGCCATGTGCATAAATGGGTTGTTACGGAACAAACAGATATGATACCATTTTCGACAACCTCGCATGAAAAAACTTCCAAGCTTGCCCTGGTGCTTTGAGTGTCGACACGTTGATCTCATCCGCGGACTTTTGCATCCTCTCTTGCATTTCGCTGCCAATGTCATGCATCACGGAGCCCAGCTTCGTTTGAAGAACGACATCTTGGTTCTCGAGCTGCCGCGAGACTTGGCTTGCATAGGTTTGAACGCTCTCCAGGACCGTGTCAATCTGACGCTGCTGTTCTGTGGCATACCTTGTGACTTGCTGCGCCATCTTCTCCTCGCAGTTTAAAAGCATTCGCTGTGTCGAGAGAGTTTGAACGTCTTAGGGGAGTACGGCCGAGCACCCAAGCTCGATAGGACTCCTTCTTACCAGTGTACGGGCAAGACTAGCGTTGCAGGGCAGGACATCGGAGAAAGCATGTGAAGCTAGCTCAGCAAGCTCTCTGGGAAACCTCTGAAGGCTCGGAAGCATGGCTTCCTGGAAGTCTGTCAGGTCTAAGCCTAGAGTCAGCGTCTTAAGGGGGTGGACGTGAGCAACCCCTCAGAAATGCGCGCTGCCTAGGATGGGAAGAAGATGGAAGAAACCTAGGACACTTCGGGCTGGGTCGAGTTCCTGATCGTGGCCTCCCAGTGGCTCTCCACTCGAGCAGAAGCATAAACACAAGAGTTTCGCCTATGGTTTCTGTGTGTAGCTCGGACAGCTGATGTCCGACAGATCCTGAAGCATCTGACCCCGACCAGTCTACGGCAGAAGGTCTGTGAGGCTCTGTGCACACACAGGGGTTACTTCGAATAAGCTGAGGTTTCAAGCTCTGCCGCAGCCCAGGTGGTTTCTATCATGTGTCAACGTTGGGCTCAATCTATTGCACTCCTGCTGACGGATGTGATGCTCTTTACAATCGGATGAAGAGATGTCTTCAATTGTCTGCATATGATACTATCGAAGCATATCGAAGCATGGCCAAGCAGTTCGACGCTGTGTTGGAATCCGTACTTATGAGATTGGACCCCCCGTGAACTTTCACATCTACTTCTAAGGTCCTCTATCAGCTGTGCGATGTTGCTCGTGGCCGCCTTCACCGCCTTCTCCACTACATGCTCGACCGCGGAGAGCAAAACAGATTCATGACCTTGATGTGAGTCGGAGAGCTCATCCACCAGATTGGAGTACTTGTTCATGGCCTCCCTGAATCTTGCCTCAAGCAGCAGCTTGCGAGGCAGGCTGATGCAGCAACTGGAGTGCAAGAGTGACAAAGAACTAGCCTGTGCCAAGCGGCGAACTCCGAAGTTGTGATGTACTCATTGAGAAAGCTGACTAAGGAGCGATTTGCATCTTCCAGCTCGCTGATGTGACCTTTCAGCTGCCTGGAGGGCTACATCGGGGGTCATTCAAACGAGACACGCGCATCAATTTGCCTAGGGAGCCCTGTCTACAAGCACCACAGCTTCTATGAATTACCAGGAAACAATAGTATACAGAAGACTTCAGACATCTTCAGACATCTTCAGACTTCATGTAAAGTGACAGCCCTGGCCCTGCTGCCTGACCACATGGTCATCGGATTTCCGCCATGCAGCGAACTGCGAGCTCCAGCCCTCCAGGACCTGAGCAACCACACCGCTGTCCAAAGCGGTGCCGACCTCTTCGCGCACGGCCGATCCTCAGAGAATCGCAGCGTTTCGCAACCTGTCCGCGCTTCCACAGCGACCAGGAGAAGACCAAGGCTCTCAGGTCCCCGAAGTATTCCTGCAGTGGCCTGAAAGGCGGCTTTCAAATGCATGGCACATTGTTTTCGACAAAAGACTGTGCTAAGCCCGCAGCGAAAGGCGTGAGCCGGCCCATGTTCGAGGAGATCTTCGAGTGTCCGGGGGCCCCAGACCTCAGCAGCGAGTCGAATCTCTAAGCACGCCGCTCAGATGGG
The DNA here is from genome assembly GCA_905221635.1 of Symbiodinium sp. CCMP2456. Taxonomy (NCBI): domain Eukaryota; class Dinophyceae; order Suessiales; family Symbiodiniaceae; genus Symbiodinium; species Symbiodinium sp. CCMP2456. The sequence continues at coordinate 34,413 of CAJNDV010031274.1, read as the reverse complement.
TCCGCACTTGCCAGGATGGCAGTCGCGTTTAAGCCACGGGCCCATGTCAGATGTGGGTGCTCTCGCGACACGGGAGTCCATCGCGTCCTGGCACGAAGCAGGCTATGCCCTACGCCTAGAAGACTCGAAGCTCAGCCCCCAGCGGGTTTTGTCATGGTTGGGCTTCCTGCACGGATGCTGTCCTGCATGGCACAGGTCTTTCAGCTCAGCTCGAAGGGATGCGCATAGACAGAAGCTACTGGTAGAAAGGTGTGATGCAAAAGCCACCAGCGCCGGCTCCGGGCCTTCGGCCCACTCAACAGTTTCCTGATGCCTTCATGACGATGCAGTTGCTCCAGGCCAAGAGACAACCTTATCAGATTATGGTAGCCATACTTAAAGGAATTCCATAGCTTTGTTAGGCAGGGTCTGGAACCTCCTGCCGTGCCCCCTTTGCGACTCCACTGCGCACTGTATAGTATAGAACAAAAGTGTATACACACACACACACGGGCATAGTTGCAGACATGTTGTGTGGGGTTGGCGCACTATGCGAGGCGACTGCTCATCTTTTCACCTTCGCCCTCTCTATCCGAATGCCGAAAGCGGAGCCGCCGAACTTGTGGGAGCCAGCTCTGCTGTACGTTTCCGGTTCCCGCACAGACTTAGGCCTCAAAGCCCCTCGTTGGAAAAAGGGCGGGTGAGGAGGGGAAACACTCGGAGTGAGCTTGCGCCGCAATGCTGCGGCACAACCTCTTTACACATGTCACTTCGCACACCGGTGTGCAGTCCAGACACACACACACACACACGCGCGCACACAAACACACACAGACATTACCCCCAGAAGCATGCGTGTTCGTTTAAACCCCAAGGCAGCTTGCAGTCCTGGAATCAATTAAGAACTGCAGATCTGCTGCCGAGAACATTGAGGCAAACACTGCCAATGCGGGTACCGTAAACACGACTGATGGGGACATGAACGATGGCCGAAGCCGACACTAGAGACCAACCAGCAGCCGTGGCAGGGAGAGGGTGGTTGCGGGGCGGCGGCAACTGGAAGCTTCTTGGATGCCTCTGCGCCAGCTCTTGTTCGACAACTTTCGCTGAACCGTAAGATAGGGAGATCTCAGGGTCCGATGCTCGGTCCTGGGTCAGCTTCGTGAGCGTTTCTTGTAGAAACTTGTGCGACCTGGCGACGAGGCGTTGCGTTTGAAAGCGATAGAAACCAAGCTTCTGAGATCTTCTACTCATGTACTCAATGCACTCGCACTCAGTGCCGGTCTGGGGCCGTGGGTTGCCAAAGCCCGGAGCAGTCCATGGCTCCATGACACGAGAGATGCGCTGGTCGCTTTGCTGCTTTATGGCTGCAGTCCTGCTGTCCTCCTCGTGCTCTCTATGTGTTCTGGTGGAGTTGCTTGGAGGTGTGGGGTCAAGAAACCGGGTTGAGCTGTGGGCCATTGCATGCGCCACAGTGCAACCAGAATAAAAACTCAGACCCGCAAGCCGTGTCCGAGCTCTTGGCACAGGGGCGACTTCGGCGGCGCCAGCGCCGCCAGCTCAGCGACCATGGCTCTGCTCGGGGCCTTGGCCTCTAATGTTCTGTTAGCGAGCAATGACAAAGCTCTTCATGTCTTTCTTGGCGAAAGAAGCCTCGGATCTTCCAACAATTTGGCAATTTCACCCTTGTGCTCCCCATGTGGGACTTCTTTAGGGCGTCAGTGTTGTCTGCAGACAGTTTCGTACGAGGGCACTTCTCCAGAAATCACACGAAACGTCCGGCAAGATCATCGTCGGAAATCCAAGAGAGGCGGTTGCAGCAGAGCATACCGTCAAAAAGGATCGCGCGTTGTGGTATCGCTGTAGCAATCGCTGGAGTTCCAGCTTTCTCGCCTGCTTCTGTTCCTAGCAGGGACTTGCCATGCCCAAGGTGAGCAGATCTTGTATGTTAAAAGTATATTGTAGTATATAACAATATAGTATAGGATATCAAAAAAATAGATCGCCCGCCATTACCGACCCGGCCTCCCGACCAGAGACGATGCGCTTCGTCAGGCCGGTCATTTCCAGGGATTGCTTGTGCAAGAACTGCTCCTGAATGCACATCTTCAACATCAGCAGAAAGCAGCGCACGGCCTGTAGAACAGATGAGCATGGGCAAGGGAGCTTTCGAACAAATTGAAAGTTCCGCTGTATGTTCGGTTGTCCTCCAGCCCGCGGATTTTGGTCTCGCGTTTGGCGCTCCAAGCTTGTCTTTCCTTCGCCTACAGGTGTAACACACCAAGGACTTCGTAGAAGAGGCTCCCATTAAATCTGGCAAAAACACGGGTAATCACTCGATCACCAAGGAAGCAAACACCTATGTCCTCTGTGCCATGCACAGATCTGCTGACCAAGACAACATGCCGATGCAGTTTGCTAGGGATTCTGTCGATTCGTCCATCATGTGAGAGTGCTGCACGTCTCAGAAGCAGATGCCTCAACGACATCTGCTTGTTGCTTCGTTTTCGATGCTTCTGAGTACCTGAGAATCTTAAACAAAATCAGCAAGAGCGACTCTTGACTCTTGACAAGTAAAGGGCCGCACTTCTTCATCTTGGCCAATGTGTCCTGCACAAACTTCTGTGGCTGCACATCAGCCCCATCAAACTATTGCGCTTGTTTGCTCCTGGATCTTTCTCAAGTTGAGTAAATCCTTGCTGAAGCGAGGGTTTCGCGGTTCCGTCTCCATCTCGAACTGCGGTGCCACACCAGGACAAACCAACATCTTCATGAAGCAAGCTTGCAACGGCTTGGCGTCACGTGTGCTGCACATGGTGCATTCCTGCTCGATATCTCATACTGCAGCCCATTACACCCGTGCCTTCTTTCGAGCTTCCGCAAACTCCTGGTTATGCCTGATGAGCGGCTTGAAAGCAACGATCGAATTCCTCTGCAGCTCAGGGCATCTCATAATGCATAGAAGCTCGAACAACATTATGCCTGTCACAGAAACCACACTGTTCTCACACGGGTTGGCCCTCTTGGGTTGATTTGTTGCATTTGTTTTGGAGTTTAGGCTTGTTTTAGGCCGTGCTATGTTCCCTTCAGGCGTGTGTCCGGCCGGTTTCCTTGTATGGAGCCGTGTTCAAGACAAACGTGCCCTCTTGTGGAATCTCTGGGTGGTTCAACACATCTAACCAACATGCAACCAAAACCCTCTGCTCACACTTGCATTCTGAATGCCAAACAAGCGAAGCTTTTGAAACGTGCCTGTCTTGAAGCTGCGACTGCAGGCTAGCTGCATGAGCTTCAAACTCTGCAACCTGAGCCCATTAGGGGTATCTGCACCACTTGAGCCTGCATTGCTCTGATCAGTCTGCGCTTAGATAAGCCCAGGAGGTACTGCTACAGTAGAAGCCCGAAAGCTGGAAACCCAATAGCCTCAATCCTTAAGAGTAATGTATACTTTTTGTGGTTTACTCTATATGGACTTCGAACTCGCACCGGACCTTCTGATCCCAGTGTTGGTTGAACTCCTGCAATTCCTTCATGTGTGCCTGTCGGACTCTGACGAAACTGTCTGGGTCGCTGTGGTCTCGTGGCGACTCGAAGATCTCCGACAGCCTCTTCTACTCCGAGACGCTGTGCTAGCTGCCGCTGTCGCAGTGCCTCCGTCAACTTGCAACCGCAAGGGACTGGAATCCTTTTCAGATTCAAGCAGAGAGCATGCCTCCCTTCTCTTGGCATCCGCCTTCTCTTGCAGCAGTTCTAATCGCTGCCTGGCGCAGACTCCAAAGCGTGCGACCACCAGCACAGCAGGCCCGAGGGTGGCGCTTAACTTGCTCGGCATCCTCGTATTTGCCCTCAGGTTGTGCCAGGCAACATGTCTCCACTGGATCCCAGCAGCTTAATCGACAGGATCTCTCCAATTCACCAATTGCCCAGAAACGAAGGAAACACAGGCACTGACACAGGCGCGCACACACACACAAACTGAGAAATATTCTCATCACATCTCATCCCCCAGTGCCTCGTCCTCAAACTGTCTGCGCTGCTGGTCAAGGGCCTCTACGAGATGAAACGTTCACAGCCTCATAGAAGATGGTGGAGACTTTGCCTCTGCACATGCATCGAGGTCACCCTCTTCGCTGTTCATCACAAACTGGTCGGATGCCTGCCGCGACCCAACGAGCGCTTGCAATACAACTCGAAGCTTCGAAGTGCTTTGGACTCTGTGGCGACGCCTCAGCCATCCCCGTCCACCCCTTCGTCCACCTGAGCTTCCCCAGCTGATTTGTAGCAGCTTCTTAGATTGGGCGAAGAGGTAGGCACCACCTCCGCCGCCACTGCGGACAGGGCTGCGACAAGGAGTGCAGCGCTATTTGAGTTGCTGAGAGCCGACGCAGACAGAACGACACAGACGAAATCAGGCAGACATCGGTATAGTGTTTCTACAGCTTCGCCTGGGCAGAAGCTGTGGCCATGTTGCCATGCAGAGCGGCATATCGCAAGCCCGAGTTGGACACCATGAATGCTAATGCTATCAGGGAACATTGCAAACCTGAGCATTAACTCGCTGCACAGCGTCTGATCTTGACGACACATCCAGAACGGGGCGCGCCTTTGTTGCCACCAGCTTGCGTGAGACTCATGAGCTCGAACACTTTACGAATGAGAACGATGGTGACAATCTCTCTCTTGTATACGTGGTCTCTGGCGGCTTACTGAAGACATACACGATTCAAAAGGTGACGACAACTATAAGTGTGAAACTGGTGGTGAGACCATGCACCTGACGGCAGCTCGAGTCCTTGCAAGGGGACCCTTGCAAAGGGCTCTTGAGGTCTCCTGGGCAAGAATTCAGAGCCACAAAGCCTGAGCACAAGCAAAGTGAAGTGCTAGGGACCTTCTCCAGGATCAGGATCGCAAGCCGTCTTCCTCACCATCTAGAGAAGCCTGTGAAGGCTGTTCCAAGAAAAGGAAACCGAAGCTTCAAGCTAACGGTACTAGTGACCTCGGCCGCTTTTTTCACCAAGGCCTCAGCAGGAATATCACTTCCGAAACAAAGTGCAAGCCTACAGCCTCTAAGTCCAGTGCTGCGCAGTGCTCATCGAAGTTCAGCATGCCTCGGGCCTGGAATGCTTGAAGTGTTGTGTCTTCGGCGAGATGCGGCCGTCGTCGGCAGTAGTGTCTCTGTCTGTTGCAAAGAATCAAGGCTGTATTCCAAGATCTTCCAAGCACAGAAAGCCTGGAAAGCTGGAAAGGAAAGTTGTCTGGAGTTGGGTCGGTAGAATAATCACGACATCTTTGCTGGATCGTGAACAGCTGTATCTCGTGTTGCCTGCACTTCTCCCCTTTTCCAGTTATTGATAGTCTGCAGCCTACATCTTCTTCAACCGTTAGTTCATCTTCCTCTTTCGAGGTCGGCTGAGATAGTGGCAATTCCGAGCATGGCCACGGAAACCTCTTCATCCTTCTGGTCTGCTCCGGTCTTGGCAACCTGCTAAGTTGTGCAGGCACTGTGCGGCACTGCCCTGCACTGCCCTTCAACATGGAAGCTTTAGACCCTAGAAGCAGACACTGGCCAGAGCCATCGAGAGATCTCTCTTGTCGTGGCCAAATTACTTCTACGCCACGGATTGCAATGTCGGTGGCACGGACATGGCAGGCACCACGCGCTTTCTTGCAAAGTGAGGCACAGGTCTACATCAGCTAAATTCAGGCAGGGCCTCATCTGGCAAATGGGCGTTTGCATCACTGTGAAGAACAGGAGCTTTCGTCAATCTCTGCAATGACAATGAAGGTCAGTGCTGAGCTATTGCCAGATCAGATGTCAAGGATGGTTTAAACAGAAAGTTCAAAGAAGGCCTACTGATGGCGTGCAGTGTGGCAGACGGGTGCTTGCCACAACAGAAACGGAGCATCCCCTCCGCCTTGCCAGCGTTTGGGTCAACTCGGTTCTGCAAAGAGGAATCGAGGACTGTTACGTCCTTCTGAATTTACCCGGCGAGTGAGGCACCGGCCATCATCAAGGATCTGCTCCGAGCAACGGGTGGGAGCGGTATCGAGGACTGGCGCTGGAGGTTCGACCTGGCAGCTGCTGCAGATTCCTTCGAGGAGGCGCGACTGACCTCACGGCTGACATTTGTAGATGCCACAGTAGACGCGCTGCCTGCGCTGATGTTGCTGGACATGCGCCGGTAGCCATCTTTGGAGATGCTATGCTTGCTGGAAGATCGCCGCTGGCTCATCTCAAGAAGCTCTTGGACTTCATCTGCTTCAGTCTCTGGTTCTTCACGTTCTATCTTCCTGGGTGACTGTGGCACAACCTGATTGACGAAAAGATCACCCTCATTTGGAGGTCGAAAAGATTCCGGATCTGGGATGTCTCTCCACGGGTCCAGCACTTCTGCCGGTTTCCGGCAGTTGACCTCAAAAGCCTCGCCAAAGGACAGCTGTCGAACACGCCTCTCCCGCTGTGACCACGGCACAACCTGGCGCTCACGCAGCTTCTCCAGATCATGCCCATAGCGTCGCAAGTCCTCTTCCGTCACATGGATGTAGTTCTTGTACTGTGTCCCATTGTCTGCCATGGAGATAACATTGGTGTTGCTCATGCGCGGCTCGTTCACCGGTGACAACGCCAGGTCAGGATCCAGCACAGCAGGTTGGCTCTTGCTTTTGCGGGTCTTGTGCTTGCCGTGCCGGCTTGGCTTGCCCAAAGGTCTCCCTGGCTTCCCAAGCCTATCTTCGATGGCCACCTGCATGTTGCAACGTATCGGCAAATCGAGACCGGCAATGCAGAGAACACCTGACTATACCTGACTCCTGTCTGAGCCTGTAGATTGTTACAGTTACTCTAAAACTTCGTTTATCACGGATCACTTCCCAAGCGTGCTCTCGAGCTCTCATTGAGCCAGAGCCTGCGGGGAACCGAAAGGATATCGCTATCTCATCCTCAAGCAGCAGAGCAAGCAGAGACGCAAGGCCGAATGGGCAGATTGCGACCTCCATCGCCTTTGCGAAGTGGTCTGCGGCTTCATCGAAACGACCGTCAGTTGCATTCACCTGCCCACGTCATTTACGCACACCTAAACCGTTCGTGCCAGGCTGCTGCTCACCATCGGCCTGCCCTAGCCGATGATATGCACTCTTGCTCACCTCTTTGAGGGTATGCTGTGCAAACCTGGGAAGGTGAGGGTGAGGGTTCAGGATGAGTGACAGTGAGGGCTGTGGACATAAAACTTGAACGATTCTAGCATGGTTGCGGACTTGTTGTCCACGGCGGTTGCTTTCTGTCGCTGCGCTGAGCTCAAATGGTACCTTGCCGACGGCTCTGCAGCGCCACACACACACACACTCAAACACGTGCAAACATGAAAACTGCAAAGGCAAGTCGGCAGCAAATCGCAAGCACATCCCCTTGCAATTTGTGGGCTCACTGCAGGCAGATCCGGCTGGTCTGCAAGTCGCCTTGAGCTGCAGATGCGATGCCCAGGTTGCCCACCTTGGAACACGCCGTAGCGACCCAGGGATTCTCCTGGCCCGCTCGCCGATTCTCAGAGGCCGGGGCGGTGAAGCACTGTGCATCCTGAAGACGAATGTCACAGAGCTTAGGCGGCTTGCTTTGTGTCTGGGCTCGGGAGCCTTGGAGCCCATGCGGTTGGCATACTCGATCGCATGCTGATGATGGATGGCAGCATGCTCAGACAGCCCCATGGCCTTCGAGAAAAGGCTCTGACAACATCGCTGCTGCCGAAGACTCAGCCTGTCTCGCGGCCTGGAAAACAATGCCGAGGTTTGTATGCGCGATGAGCCGGCCTGTGCCATCCTTGGCGCACGACATGCTCACGCACCATGCGGAGCAGCAAAGTCCACTGAGAGCAGAACTGCTAGCTCCAAGTGCTTGTTGTGGTACTGGATCGCTTCGTCATACTGCCCTCGGGTAGATCGGGAACTTCAGTTGAAAGGCACTTCTGATAATCTGGCATGCATACAATGCGTAGTTGTGCCAATCAAACCACAAGTCTGTGTCCTACCATTCCTCTCTTTCTCCACGTTATAGAATCGCTGTGCTGAGACTCTCCCTTGATGCAAGCACAGTTGTCTGGCGCATAGTACTGATCCATTGGTGATGCTAGGTATCATGCGGCCAGATGACACGGCTCACGTACTGCAAACGACCGTCGGCCAAAGACACAGCAGCTCTGCACACCAGAACCCGCAAGCAGCTGCCTTGCAGCGCTTGCCGGCCTATACGGTCTACCAGCTCCACCAGTATGTCTGGGGCATAGCCGGCGCTAAGCCAACCGTCAAATCCAGCAAAATCAAAAGGAACAAGAAAGGAGCCTGCACAGGATCCTGTGCCAAGTGCCTTTGGGAAGGGAAACAGTGTCCGTGGTCGGCCTGTTCCGCCTTCAGAGGCACAGCGAGGCTTGACTCTGCAAAGCCCCGTCCAGAGTGCTGGCCCAAAGGTTAGCAGCTTTGGGCCAGCAGCTCTGGCAGTTGGAACCGGGAATGGGGGATATGGGAGGGGAGTTCTGCAAACGGCGCCGGGAGCTGAGGAAGTGCTTGAAGACGGGAGAACGGTGACTAAGGCGGTGTATGGAAGGCGCCTGAGGCGAAAGCGAAATCCCCTTTGATGGAAGCTTCGTGTTCCACGGCCGGAGTCTTGTTCACACCGGCTCTTGGACTGCTATGCAGTGCGTTGCACCGATCCCGGCTTCTCTGAGCCACTTGAAGACTTGGGGACCCCAAGAAACTCAGATGTCCTACTCAGTCTACTCATCTACTCCTCACTTGCAACACCCGGAGCCGGGAGAGGTGCCTTGAAAGAAGCGTCGTTGCAACAACTCTGAAACCTGATTCGTTGCATGATCTCAGAAAATTCATCAGATTACATTCGATGGCAGCAGTGTGTCTTGCTGCGAGAAAATGCACCGTCGCCGAATTCTACGCTGGCACAGCGACATCGTTCGCTCTGTGTACCTTCTGCTCGTTGTCTCTACCTGTGCTTCTGTCCTGCAATTTTATTGTGTCAACTCGCATCGACCTACAGCCACGGATGCATGGCTTTTGCAGTGATAGGCGTGCCTCCAGGACTCGAGAAATCATGCCTTCCGACATGTGGAGTTCAAGCGGCGAAGCTGTCGCCAGCACTAGCCACGAAACTCGAGAGCTGATGATTGGATGCTGGAACCACTCACCAGTATCAAAAGCTTTGGGATATTTTGGGATACTGCAGCCCATTTCGAGCAGCCTTCACCTTCCACCCAAACAGGCAGATTGAGGAGGAAAAGAAGAATATCTCAAGGCGCTCAGCGCTCTGAGGGTCTCTACAACTCACGACCAAATCGCTGCTTCGTCCAGCTCCGCGATGGACCTAATGATAATCGGCTGCTCCCGTGTTAAGGCATAGTCATCGGCGGCACGGTGAGCAGGAGTTGCAAGGACCTCCCCGGCGCAAATCGGCACCTCTGGCAGAGCTTCGTCCTCTGGACCCACCTGAAACTCTGACACGTCGCTCCCTGACCGAGTGCTGGATGTCGTCTTAATGGAGGATGTGGCAGTCACGAGGTCTTCTAGGTCGGAACAATCCGTAGTTTCATCGAGATCACGAGACTGCTTGGAAAAGGGCTTCTCATCACTTGGCCTTCCTGTAGATGCTATGACCCGCAAAGCTTCAAGCTTGGAATGCAAGGGCATGCACTCCTCTTCTGTTACTGGATGGCTGTGGGCCGTTTCGAACTTTTCACATGTCAAGGCCAGGTGGTTCAGCACACCGACTTGTGCCTTTGCCCCTTCCGCGTCCACCTGCGACACAATGAGACGAGGCCTATAGGACATGTTGCCCTGCACATGTTACGGGGCTTGACCAAACTAAGTTGTGCCAAAACTCCAATACAGTCTCATTTCTTGGAGCCCAGATGCAAGCAAACGCTTTACGGGCAAGATTTCTACATATCAGAGGCACTGACGAAAGCATCCCTGGCAACACTCCCTACTCTACTCTCTAAGAGAGCCATGTGATAGCGACATTTTTGTTCGCATATAGCTACAAGGTGAGTTTTTGAGCTTCGCAGCTAGATCTTGTCTTTTCGGAAATTCGACTGCGCGGATCTAAAACGCTGGAGGAATTCTAGCGTGGCTTGCAATGGATGCAGTACTTCAAAACTGAACTTCTACTTGCATGTCGACTGCGTAAACTTCATTCGTCATGTCTACCTGTTATGGCCCTCGTGTGCCAGTGGAAGCCTAGTGTCGTGTCGCTACATGTGCAAAATTGTGTCGAACAACTGTTATGGTGGTGTGATGTTTTGTGGCTGGTATCCCAAAGGAGTGTCCACAGTGCACCAAGACAGCTGTGTCAGATCGAGCAACCTACAGAACGCTCGAAGCCATCAGCCTGGAAGCTGGTGTCCAGCTTGTTCTTGCCCACGTATCCCTCAGGAAAAGTGATGCTAAATGATACCTGGAATGGTGGAAGTCCATTCACACGGTAAGCCATGGCTGACTAATCGTGCACGGATGAGTGCGCACGCTCGGGCAATGTACGTAAGTTTGGGAAATTGATTGTGTTCTTGTTGCACCTGCTCGTAAACTAGGACGAGACGGTGAACTGCTGCAGATGTGAATCATCGCGTATGCAAGTGTTGGTAAGCCCTGCTCGAGCAACCTGTGCAGAATCGAAGTCACACAACGCCCCTCCTCAAGACATGCGTCTGCAAGCCAAGGACGGACTCCAGTTGCAGGGGCCAACTGTGGCCCCGGCCCATTTTGAAGCAGTCAATGCCCAAACAGTTGTATGCCAGTGCCTCCCACACGCAGCCCTAGTTGGTCAGGCCCACTGTTGATCACACAAGCCATGAGAATTATCGATAACCTTCGGCATACAATGGCATGCATCACGCTTGCCCAAGCGCAGTAGCGCTTGTACATGCCAGGGTCTAAACAAGGAAGTGCTGAGGGGAACGAGTGGAACGGAAGGCTGTCAATTCGTCAAACAAGGCGGACAGCAAAACATGTGAGTGAGGTTGGCTTCTTGCCCAGAATAGATCTAAAATCCATGATACGCTCTTCATAGAACAAAAACCAGTAATTGTGGATTCTATGCCGATGAATCCTCTTTTGAATGGCTGTTCTGGGGTCATACACGGACCTAACTTCCCTGGTAATTAGGACGCAGCAAAAGACAGTTGCATGGAAAACAGAAACGGGAAGGCCATGTCATGTGTCGACGGATGCATTGCCTCACCCTGCGTGTTCTTGGAGGTTATACACAAAGCCAAGAACTGCTTGTACTTCTGGACGGCCTGACGATATCAAGCGAATTCAAGCGTAAAAGAAGAACCTGGGAGTCTCTCGGTCGCCTCCGGATACATGGCCTGGTTGTCAAAGACAACACCCATCTTGTGATAGGCCTCTCGGTCTGCATCCTAGCGCCTTTGCCCTCCTGACTCTCACGCGCCCTCGCGCGCCTGTAAAGCCTGGTAGACATTTCCAGATCGGCTGGCCTCGGCATCCATGGAAGGCACACATGGGGGTTTCCGAAAATAGGGGACCCTAATATAGTACCCTAAATAGTAGGATCCTTATTATAAGGACCCCAAATAATGTACCCTAATTTCGGAAACTCCCACAAAGACTAGGCCCGCTTGGCACATGCCACGGTCAGTCCAAGGGGCAGAATCAGCCAACATCTTTAAGTCGGCTATCTGCTGCCTGCGTGCTGTGCACATCTATAGGTTCTAGAATCCCGCTACAGGATTTGAGAGCTTGAGGAAAAGAAGGAAGGCGGTTCGATGTGGGGCGTTCTCGGTGGACCCCGTTTGCAAGAAAGTTCAGACGCGGCTAAAAGGGACTCATACCTGTGGGCTACTTGTATAGTGTCGAACTCCCGGGACGGCCGTGGACAACCTGCCGGGTCGGTAAGCATGCAAGCCAGCAGCAACACACGCTTCTGAAACTTTCAAGCCGGGGCCGGCAACCATAATTGGCACCGATTCATGCAAATCAGTTACCCAATTTGGAGCCCTGCAGTCTGCGTGACCATCTGAACTGAATCATGTGTGAGGCTTGACGGTGTCCGTTGCATTCGATTGCTACTTCCTTTCCCTGCAGCGGCAGTAAATTGCCGTAAGAATGACAATTGTGCCGTGCCTGTGGTCGTTGGCACTTCTGGACATTTGTGCTTTTCGACGAATCCTCCGAACCTTGGACCCAATCAATGCAGCACCGGAATCCGGAACATCGCGAACAAACGGCAAAGTCGCGGAGAAGCGATCCGCAACACCCGCACCCAGCCGCCCGGCCGGACTGCTCATGCCAAGATGCAGTTAGGATACATGTGGCGGAAACTCTAATTAAAAACCCTTGCAGTAAGTCATCACCAGCAGCCACTGCAAAATAGCGCTGTGCGAAAAAGCCAAGAATCTTGGGCCGCCACGTAGTTCGCAGGCATTGGGGCTTGCGTTGAGATTGCCTGCTGTAATTCATCATGCTTCTTAGCAGGGCACGACAGATCAAGCCTTCTTGCTGGCGGAGTTCAGCATTTGGCTGCCTCCACCTGCTCGTGGCAGCATTCCGTGGACGATGTGCGGGAAAGCTCTGGGCTCTTCCGGCATGTTTTCCGAGCACTGCTCTCACGACGCACCTTGTGAGAATAACGGCCGGGACAGGTCACTGCAGGTTGTGACACTTGTAACACCGTCTGCTATACAGATACGCCGGCCGGCGTCTTGCCACCAGCTGTATCCGGAGATCATTAACATGTTGCGAGCATCTTATGAGCGGGAGCCCTTTCAATCACTGTGAGGTGTTGAAGCTCACCTTGGCCAGATGGCATTGCAAACTGCACGACGAACGCATGTCAAGACAGAGTCCTTCCGACAGAAAGCACCCGGCCAGACTGGCATCACGAGGAAGAGTCGGCCTAAAATCTGCTCTGACTCGCAGCGCAGTCGCGCGATTCGCGCAGTCCATGCATGATTTTCCAAGTAACTCAGTCACCAGCAAGTCCATCAGACCCAGACCACGTGAGGACAGAATCTTCTGAAGTGATCCCTGTCATGCAGCGACCATGCTTGCCTGTTGACGTTGCTCTGCTGCTTCATCCCACGCACGGCCTCCTTGGCCAAGACTGTGGTGACCACGATTGTCGCCAAGGCCAGGAGGAGGAAACCAGAGAGGAGGACCTATGCAAACAAAAACGAGTTTGCTCAAATGGATGCAATGTGATGCAATAGTCTGTCGGTGTGCAGGGCCCCTGCGACACCTTCCACCCTGTCCACCTTCCCGACCTCGGAAGCTCCGGAGACTCCGGCATGCTCCGCATGCTCCGGGCCTTCCGAGACTTGGCCTCTGGCTGGGCGTTTCCGGGGCTCGTTGGCCCGGGTGTGCGCCCGGCTCCGGAGCGAGGCGCCCGCCATGCGGAGCAAAAGCAAAAGTGCTCTCAAGATTCGCCACTGTTTGTTTGCTCCTTGCTCTGCTTCAGAGGCTCCGTTGTCTTCAGAAGCTGATGAGTCTGATGAATGCCAGTAAGCGGTCTCAGAGTCTCACCCCCCACCACTGGTTCAGCAGTTGAAGCATACAGATGTCGAAGCGTGCAATGAAGCGCCTCGCGAAGGCGATAGGGACCTGGTTTCTTCGCCTTAGAGGGCTTCGCAATGCTTCGCATGCTCTGACAGACAGAAGCCTTCCAATGCGGAATCCTTCTCACGCGTCTCTGGCCGACCGTGAAATCTCCGCGCTTATGTGCACGGTTTTGCACGGCAGGCATCGCGCTGTGCTGAGCTGTACTGGTAGAGTGGCTCGACGGCGTTCGCAGATTCTTATCTTAGCCACTGCTACGGAGTGAATGTTGTTGAAAGATACGAGGGAGACACGCAGACGCAGACATGCAAGCAGTTGGCCCGCACTTCTTCGAACCTTGCTGATGGGGCAAGGACTCTTTTGGGCATGACTTACCCGGCAAGCACACCTCCCTCATCCTAGTTTATTGCTGAAGACAGAATGCGATATGATGAACACCGATTCCTCGAGAGTTGGATGAAGACTTGGATGAAGCAGACACTGGAATCTGAGTTCACATGTCTAAGTGAGCCGTCACCTTATTGCAAAGCTCTGCTGTGACATGTCCAGCGGTCTTGATGAGAGTCGTTGACAAAGATGAGCATCTGGCCTTGTGCCGAGTCATCTGCACAAGCTGCCTGCTTGGAGCATCAGCAGAGCGAGGCATGGGGTTTTGCCATGTGCAGGGATGTGCCTCCAAGGTCCGACATGGAGTGTTGTACTGCCACGGCGTCGACGCACGCTGCAGCGTCATGACCTGTTCTGCGGCTAGGCCCAGCCGTCATTATCACGCTGTCGCCTCAGGCTGCCGCATTGGGTAGAAAGCTCGGGGCATCCAGCGCAGTAATGTTGCGCAAAGCTTCTGTTGGGTCGTCCTGCCAGCTTGCGAGAGTGAGAACCTTCACATCTCGCCCTCAAGCGACCCTCCAAGTCCTTGGAGTTCTGAAGGCACAAATGACCAAGGTAACCGAAGCGGGCCTCTGTACGCATGGAGTGATAATACGCCCCTGATCTCAGACGTCCGGATTCCCCTCCAGTTGCGCACCTGTGAAGTGGGCAGGAACTTGGAGTTCACAGAACTCTTCTTCAGGCTTCGTCCCTCGGCTGCAGAATGCACGTGGTAAACCCAGCATACCAACAGCAGATCACGAAGCTACGTCCGCGACGTCTGGAGATCTGGAGCCAGAGATCTGCGCTCCCAGGCGGCAAGCTTCAACGGACATGCAACTCATTTGGAGCCTCTGGCAGATTAGTTGACATCTGTGTGGATCCTGGGCAAGGAGATCGGAACTTCACCAAAAAATCCACATGTTATTTACCGTTGGATGGGTTGCACGGATGCTGTCCTGGACAGCAGCCCACACGTCAGCTTCGTGCTTGATGGCTGGATATGTACATAGGTCTACGGCTCTGGGGACTCTCACTTTTGAGCCCCTTGGCTAGCTGTGACAGCCAACGTCGACTTTGTGTGCACGTCGGCAAGTCTTGATCATGTCCAATGCCCCCCTACGGCGAAACTAGGGGAAAACCATTCTGACAAAGGATAGTCGCACAGCCAGCAACTCTCTTCGAACTTCCTCCTGCCCAACTGGTGGACAAGCCGCTCACTGCCTAGCTCTTTTTGGGCAATGTTGGGCAGAGAGAGTTGCGTGAATGATCACCATGGCACTTAAAGCAGCAGCCCATGCATGGCAGAACAAGAGTTATGTTGACAATGCAATTCAGACACGATTCTGTGATCAGCTGTTGCTAACGTTGTCAATCATTGGCGGGGCGTCAAACCAGGTTGAGTCAGCTTGATCATAGGATAGGATACTTGGAGATCAGCTTTGCTTTCCAGATTGCACCCCATTAACTTGTGTTCTGACTGCCAAGATTGCCAGGACTGGGCCAGCTAGCAAGGTGAGGGTCACGGTGACCGGGACCGTGATGATGAAGATGATGATGACTTGGGCTTGGGCTCAACAACGGCATGCATTCTCAGTCCATCAAGGCACATGAAGCACCAAAGAGCTCGTAGCAATTATGTAACAAGAAGAGTGAGAGGCACGCAGATAGTAGGTTAGTGCTGACAGCAAGAGTACTCGTGATAAACACGGTAGTAGCGGTGACAATCAAGAACAGGCACAGTAGACGCAATAATTAAGTTACAGAGCCATTCCAGACAAACGTAAAGATCTCCAACTGAGACAACCAAGAGACGTTCTGAGCTATGGCCCGACACAGATGCCCACAGCACATGAACCGTCTTGCGATACTGCAATTGCCTCGCTACTGCAGTACCGACTGCTGCATAGGTGCGTCAAGATGCCAGGGCCAAGAAGGCGAAAGCCAAAACAAAAACCTAAGGGTTTAGGGCTTAGGGTTTAGGAGATCAGGAAACCACGGCCCGGAAGCCAAGAATGAAGCCAGCGCCAAGCACCGGCAGCTGAAAGCCAAGACACCAAAAGCCAAAAACAGTCAAAACCTCGACAACGGACAACTGAAGAAGTTAACGTCGGCAGTTTCGAAGCTAGGGGTATTTTGCGTGTACATGTTAACCACGCTATGACATCCCTTTTTCGCTGCACTCCATATGGTTACGGTCCAGATATACACCAGCACAGCTCGTGACGAGCTTGCTTCGGAAGTAGGTGTCGCTATTGAAAAGGAAACATGCGGTCACAGATCTGCAGATTTAAGGGCGAGGAGGCTGGCAACATGATCTGAGCAGCACTTTTGCAAGTGATATCTGCAGCCTGTGCGAGAATCTGAGAGCAGGGGAACTCGGGAGACCTCCCACTAAGCTGAGGTTGGAGACAGCTCGTCCTCCGAGGCCTCACCACAGGCATCGACCAGGTTGGCATAACCTGCACTAGACAAGCAGTGCGGAAACACATGTTCACGAACCATCACGAGATGGGGCCACGGCTTTTCTGCCACTCCTTGGATGGAATCAGACCCACGGGCCAAAAGTGGACCTGAAGGAAGCACGTGAGAAAGATTGAGAGTGCGGGCTTCGCTTCTCGAGGCTGCCGACACTGGTTTGTGGTGGGGCGCCGTACTTGGCAAGCTCTTGCATCACTTCCGCGGAAGGCTGGCGGTCGCGGGATTCGACAGCTTCACAGATACTCGCATCCCTTCGCCTCCGGAGGCTCACCTCCCGCCAGCCTCAGCCACGAAAGCCGCCTTTCAATCTGGGGAAGCCCTTCCCTGTGCCGTGCATCACTCACTCCGACTCACTTCTCAGGACTGATCCAAAGGTGCTGCAGGCTCTGAGCCGCCTCCAATGCAACGCTGCACATGAAGGCACTGTTTCCACAGCCCATGGGCTACTCGGACCCTCTTGGAGCGCTGCTGTACCCCGATTCCCCGGTGTGAGGGAGAGCAATTGCGCCACCAATTCTCTGCATGGAGCACTGACGTGGCACCAGTACCTGCAAGACAAGATCTTAGCGCAATGGCAGGCAAGAGATCCCCTGCGCCTCTCGTCAAACTCGAGAGGGACGAAGCAGGAGGGCGGATCAAACGGCGCATACCCAGCGAGGAGCCTTTTGCCACTTGGGAGGGACTTGTGTTATCAGCTGTTTGCAAACAGTTGCCGGGCGCCTCCAAAGGATGAGGCCGATCCCAAAAAGGTCCAAACTGAAGCTGTGGCCTCGGCGCTACACGTGGAACTCAGAGCCGGCGCTGTTTGCAAGATATCCGGGTTGCAGGCTCTGCTCTGCCAGCATCTCTGGAGCGAACCTCAGCTAAGGAGGTTTTGGGCTGGGACGAAATGCTGCAAGAGCTGAGCTTCGTTCCAGCCGTGCGTCCCTTTCAACTCCCGATGGGTGAAAACTCCTCCAAGCCCAATGCAGCGAGTCGACACTTCTCTTGACCGCTTTGGCAAACCTCCAGGCTGATCTGGATGCTCTGCAAAGCCGAAATCACAGAGCTGAACGGCGAAACGACCATCTACTCCTTGCGACCAGGAAAGCGTGCGATGGCAATCACAGGTGGTTTGAAGCCGAGTAACTGAAGAGTAGGAAGTTGTGCGGCTTGATGTCACCGTGCAAGATATCTTGGCAGGTCATGAACCATGAATATCAAGACCCGAGGCCCACAACCCGGGCGGCTCGATCTGGGCCCGCTGCTGGCTGTGTGCACATGGTGCAGGGCACTCCTCAGCAGCCACTTTTGCGCGCATAGACGCACTGCAAGTTATCGTAAGCTGTGCAGCCACGCCACAATAGCTGTTCGGTGCAATTCCTAACTTCCTTCTCGCAGTAGGTCTGTCCGTACCTGACGCCAGCCATGCTGCGGGAATGGCCCCGTTCTCTCCAAGAGCTGTGGGCACCGCATGAGCTCCCACAAATCACCATCTGAGGCATGGCAGTTGAAGCAGAAGGAGATGCCGAAGATTAAAGGGCACGTTTCGCCGGCCTGGTGTGTACGGGAAGACCAAGGTGATGGCGAAAGCCTGCTCCTTCCGAAGTGACGATGCAAGACCGCTTCCATCCATCTGAATCTCGTCCTCCGAGTACAAGAGCTCCAGGACATTCTTGTGACGTGGGACCGATGCGTGAAGCTCTATCTCACAAGGGAGACGAGCTCACACGAAGCACACGCCACAGATGAAAAGAGCAAAGTGCCTCACGCAGGGACTGCTTCAACTCCTTCTCGTTCTCGAACCTGCTTTTCAAAAGCGCCTGTGCCGGGATGCTTCTTTACCGATCTCTCAAGAATGAAGTTTCACCTTGATCGCGACTCGCAAGTTGGTCTTTTTCTCAACCTTCAGTCAGCTGCTTCCAACTCTGGGGGTGGTGGCAAGGAGCACACACAATGCCAAAGGCTCGAGCTCCCAAAAGGATGGTGGATGCGAGACCGCGGTAGATAAACTGCGGATTCTCCGGCACGGCCTGGGTGACTGCAAGGTCCCTGATGTAAGTTCAATGCTTCGGGAGACTTTCTGACTCTGTGCTGTGCACCACTTGGCATGGAGGTAGAATCAGCGTGCCAGCGGTTGTAGTAATTGTACCAGGGCCAATGCAAACCTTTCGCATAGGCCCCCTTGAAGGATGGCCTGCAGATGGGCGCACAAGAGTCAAGAGGCTACAGTTGATCACAGACTCCTTCACTACGACAGTGCAAACTGCCTCGCGATCGGCCGAAGTCGATGCCATGCGAGCATCTGGATTCTGTAGCACAGGAGTCCCTGGAGAGACACTGCGATGTTTCCTATTGATTTCAGAGGCAGGTGGAGACGTACCACATATGGTCAACAGCCCTGCTGGCAAATGGTATTGGAGCACTGACTGAAGAGCCATGGTAATCCGATCATTCTGTAGAGTTCTGAAGCAGGTAGACACAGAGTTCGAATTGCCCGTCTGACCATGCATGAAGCGGCTGCGGCAGGCGGTAGCGGACCAGATGTTGTCACAGTGGCCAAGTTTAGGTTCAGGTTCTCAGACAGGAAACTTTCGGTCATGTTAAAAATCCTTCCCCCTAAGCCCTAAACCCTGAGACCACCTGAGACCCCTTCAAGAGGACCCAAGGACCCAACGCGCATCTTGCAAAAACCTTTCCCGTGCGACTTCTGCTGAGCACAGGCGAGGCCTCTCTCGTCGAGCGAAGATCTGCTGCTCAGGAGCTGTGCTTCCTTAGCTTCCTTCTGGATAGGGTAATAGAGAGGGTGAGGAGTATCCGTTGCATCTTGAGGCGAAGGAAGCACAGCTCCACCATGTTCCTCGATGAAGTAAGCCCGTCTTCTCAGCTTATGCGAAGGGAAGAAACGTTCAACTCGGTGGCTTCTTGATCGCGCTTTAGGCTCGACTATGCAATGTGACCGGGCTTAGTCCAGTCGCGCGCCTTCCTGCACAAGCACGCGCCGCTCAGTGATTCCGACGCTGCTCCTGCACGAGCGCCTGCCACGAAGCAGCATCCCAACACGTCCCAGACCGAGGCATGGAGGAGGAGGGGGAGGGAGTGGGAGAGGTAGAACGAGGGAGGGAGAGAGAGCAAGGGCGAGAGAGAGAGCCAACCAAGCAAGAGCCAGCGAGAGACGGAGGCACGGTAGAGGAAGTTGAAGGAGGTAGGATCTAGGAGAAGCCCCATGTACAGGACTGCTAAAACAAGGTATGCAACAACATCCTTGCAAACATACGCACTTCCACAGATTCGCTTTGTGTATTTTGCTGAAATCTCTACAGAGACTGGCCCTTCTCATGCTCCATCCCTGGTCCGGTTTCCCCTCCTTGCCTCCGGAGCCGCAGAGCCGCCAGCACGACGGTTGCAGGAACCGTCCCAGATGCTCCCATCTTAACGTATTTTTCTGCTGGGACGGTTCCTATGGTTCGGGGCTTCTCGCCCACAAGAAATGCCCACCTCTGGCCCAGCACAGAGGCACATGTGCTCATGTGCTTTGCAATTAGATGATAGAAACGCGCAGTGTAGAGACTGTGATACGCCTCGTTCTTGCATCCTGCAACATCATGCATCCATGCTCTGCTCTTGTGGTGCGGAACACACTACGATGCATTGCCATGCTACAGACTGGGGCACACGCCCGCACACAATTGACATGGCATACATGGCCCGACTGATGCATAGAAACGGCACTTAACCTCTGGGAAGCTGCCACCAAGTGTGTTTCGCACAGCTGCCTTGCCTTGAGGATCAGAGGTCTTTTGAACAAGAGAGCTTTGATGCTAGCCGTCGACCTTTGCGGCAACGATAGTTTTGTTCTCTAAGTACAGAACAGATGCGGCTCATGCGTTTGGTAGGTCGGCGCCTCGCCGGCGCATGCTCTGTTGACCTCTTCCTCCTCCCGTCTCTCGTGGCTTTGAGAAAGGCAGAAATGTCAATGTCGCCCGGCTGGAGTTGAAAAGTTAGAGGCCCGCAGGGACGGAATGTTTTTTGAAAGTGAGGCGCTCAAAAGAGAGGCCTCAACCTCGAGCTCAGTTGGGCGGAGCGCCCCGGCTCCTTCGTCTGAGGGAGCTGATGCAAAGACAACAAAATCAAAGCTTCGAGGCGAAGCGGCTAAGCGGCACATGCGAGGCAGGTGCATGGTGTGCTAAGCCATGCTGGGGTGCAGCTGCGTCTGGAAGGGTCTGAGAGTGTTGGCCTCGCCACGAATAGCATCCGTCGGCTCTCTCTTATGTACAGCAGAAGCTCACACACTTCACATCTTGCTCTCTGGATGAAGAAGTGAGGTGTCTGAATGCAACCGGCGTCCAGGATTTGAGCAAGATGCAAAGCGCTTGGCTTGCAAATCGAGAGCAGGTGGCGCCGACGAAGAGGGCACCTCACTTGTCACCACGCTGCCGGCCATAGGGTGCTCACCTTCGCGTCTTGCACAAACCCTTTTGCATATCTGAGATGCTCGACAAGTCTTCAGAGCTTCAGCTTCTCTGGAACTACTCATGTGCAAACCACGAGTATGCCGCAATATGCCTGCACAACAAGCTACAGCATTGGCGAAAAGAACTAGCAAAGATGACAAGCTGAAGCCGAAGCGCCCACAACCAGGCAAGCATCATCTCGTGAGGAACCTCATACAAAATGAGAAGACAGGCTGACGCCAGCCACTGCAGAATCCGGAGTCTGTGCACAGTCTGGGGGAAAGCTCTGACTGCGCATCCACCTCCTGTCTCACCACGAGGTGCCGGCCAAACATGCAAAGCAATCAAGGAAGAAGGGACATGGCGACGAGATTGCCACAAACCTTGCGTGATGACATGTCTCTGGGCTCTTCTCATGATATGGGTCTCAGGCCGCAAGGCAATAACCTGCATCACGCGTGAAGCCTACACTGTAAAAGCATGCTTTCGAAGCTGGCAAAAAGCCCCGTTGCTTCAAAGGAGACGTGACGTGTTGAAACAAGAAACACAACGTGAGATGTGGGCGTGCGGTAGTCGCCAAAGGCTCTATCGGAGTTGCACAACCAAACGGGGGCGGCCATCCAGTACTTCGAGCCGTTGGTCTGACTGTGATTTCGCATGTTATTCATTTGGTTGACTTGCGGACCCCCTGACCCCCCACACGCGAACGCGCCTGTCTCTTTGTGTCCTCTTCACTTTCTCTCCTCTCTTGCTGCGAGGCATTTGCTGAAAGAGATCATACACGCAAAGGCAAAGCTTGGGATCTGCTGTGAGCTGTGGCTCCAGTTTTGTTCGAAACGCTACGTTACGTCGCTCGGCGACTGTCCCCTCTACGCATGCTGTTCTCGCTGTCACTGAAAACTGCAGCAAAGCGGCCAAAATGGTGAAGCCACCGCAAGATTTTCGTTGCGAGACTCCTTCATGCTGTGCAGTTATGGCTTCGCAAGTTGCAGACGCAGCACAAGAACATGAACGTGCGCCCCTACTGTCGTGAAGTTCCAAGTCAACCCGGCAAGTTTGGACACACTCCTCTGTACAGCGAAAAAGGTATGCCAGCGTGGCGCGATGATTCCTGCCGAGTGCCAAGCAAGGGCCCTCTTCACCGTGTTTGACGGCACATCGAGATGTTGCACAATTGACGCACTAGCCGACTGCATCACCGTCTTCGGCACAGCACGCAGCACCTGCCAAATTTCTACGGTCTTCTAGATACCAGCGGTGGCACGGTACCAGGGTGCTAAACGGTCACTCTGCACCTCGGATACGGTCGCCTCCGAGACGAACGAAGCACTATGCTCAAACTTTAATGCAACTGCATTGTACCTAGATCCGGACACGCATCCCATAGCTGCGGTATGGCTAAGGCTCCCAACGAGACAAGCAAACTGAAGCTTCGTCGGGTGGATTCGATTTCATCCATGCCACCTTAAACAGCTAGAGGTCATGCTCGAAACCTCCGCAGGGACCAACATGAATCAGCGACTGAACCGCAAGTCTTCAATCTCTTCGGCCTACGGCCTCTTTGGTCTAGGGCCTCTTCCCTCACCTGAAAAATCGCTCTCCCTCACACGCATAACTCACTGACCAACTGCAGATCTTTTGCCAAGACGCTAGAGACTTCACATCGCTGGCCAGGATACCGAATTCTTGTTTCAGTGTGTTTGGGGTCACCCCAAATATGAAGGGAGCACATCATCAAGTGGTGGGCCTGCCGCCGTCCAGCTCAGGGGTCTAGTCCATCTCTATCTCATAGAAGCTTAGCGCAGGAAGTACTGCGTTCTGAGCGCTTGTTGCAAATGCTTAGAGGCAGTGATGTCGGTTCCGTCAAAACCACAATCACCCATACCCATCTGCTGTTGGCGGCCATGTGCCGATGGATGAATGATTAATCCTCTCATCTGACCCGACGCTTGCAGTCATATGATCCCCGGAATGAAGCACAACGAGCTGCTCGACCGAAAAACCTCAAGTTGGTGCAGAACAGCAGCTGCATTGATGCACAAGTCATCCTACACCGTGAAGATCTGCTCTCTACCATTAGCACACAGCGAAGATTAATTCCCACCAAGTCTCTAATGGCATGAGCTGTTGCCCACAACAATACAAGCACAAAGCACCGAGAAAGGCTCGTCTGAGATTTCACCTCAAACCTGAACACATGGCTGCGCAGTTGGGGGTAGGAGACTTACATCTTCTTAAGAGTGGATGCCATGCTCAAGTTGGAACTTTGCAGCCCACAGCATCCATAAATCGAAAGTCCTTCAAGATGAACGAATTCTGATCTGCAGCGCTGCAGAAACGACCGAACATTCCCAAAGGTGTGGATCATCGTCGCCAAAGGCCAGGGTGCACCGCCTTTTTCATTTACCGGAATCTTCAACAAAACTCAGGAGCCAGCTAAAATCCAAACTCCCTCCCTGCTAAGGACCTAAGGGGGCAGAGCAGCAGCAGTCCTGCCAAACGCAGCGGTGGTCGTGACTCTTAAACTCGATCCGTTGAAGCGCTTGACCTTTCCGACAAAAGTTCGCCCGATCTGCCGGACTCCGCGCTGCTCTTGGCGACCGTCGGCGTGCCGATGTCTTCGCCGCAGAGCGGGCAAGCGGAGCGGCACTCGGCCAGCCACTTGCTCACGCAGTCGAAGTGAAAGTGGTGCCTGGCACACAGCCCCCAGTCTTTCCGTAGCTCTGTGCTTTTGGGGCATACTGTTGGCGCCTAGGAGATCGTAAAATCGTGCCTCTGAGGACTCTGCGAATCCTATTGGGCATCCCCTGAAAGAGCCCCATTTCGTGGGGCCCCATGAGCAGCGGCCGCGGGGGAAGGAATCGGAACGAAGGGGAACGACCTCGGAAGGTCACCAAGGCGGGTTCAAAGTCTTGAAACCTCAGTCCTAAGTTCTTACAAACACCGCACAAAGCCAGGTCGCCTGGAAGATGAGGCGAAAATACACCGGGATACCAGGTATGCAGTGCTGATGCGGCTTGGCAGCACATACAGTGTCCTCTTAGGCTCCTAGGTGTGCCCTCCCAAGCTCCTACATGGGTAACCCGCAACGAAGCAAATGTGCTTCAACTAAGGCTGTCAGCCTTGGTCATCTGAGCAAAACATCGATGGGCTGTATTCCTGTATTCTCGGAAATGCTCATACTGTATATTACTATGTCTGCATGATCTGAAACCAGGACTGCAACTGTTGGGTTGTAGGGATCTGCATCGGAGTGCAGCAGGTGCATAGCTGGGCGGAAGCATTGTTTTCCCAGACTTCACCAGCACCCAAAATAAATTCAAGAATTCGGAGCCTGGTGTCTATCTCTTGCAGACTGACCCATGATAAGTCTGATGTCTTCACAAGTCCTCCATGTACAACCCATTATGACAAGTACTGATTCAGCTCTTCAAGTGCCTTCCTAAATGACTAGGATGATGTCTCACCAGGCTTCATAGAAAGGGGCTCCGGTCTTCGAATGCTATTCTCAGAAAAGCAAGTTCGTCTTCAATCGACATACCTGCCCTTGTTGAAGCGAAGTGCAGGCCAGATCCTCAGCGAATTGAATGACACCCTCATGAGGACAAATTCAGTCACAAGCCCTTTACTCGGACGCACCCACACCCCTTTACTCGGACGCACCCGCACGGCAGTTCTGCCGCCACAGCGTTGTCGTCGAAGGCCACCAGGCAAACCGAGCACATCTGAACAGGGCACAAATTTCTTGTCTAGTCTTGCGGGACAACAGAACAGTAGCATGCATTTCCGGCAGAGTTTTGCTTTTTTGGGGCGCCATTTTAATTTCTGCTCGGGGGCTGGGCTGGCGTTTTGGGGAAGCATCCTTCATGCTCAGGCGTGAGGTGCTCCTGGTCACCCTGTGGGGGACCGGCGGACGATGACTGGGATTGACGTTCGGAGGAGCCCCGCTGATCCCTTTGCCGCCACGGCATGGCGGTTCCTTTGTGTCAGTCGCTTCCAGCCTCAACTTCCAACTCGTCTTCATAATTTATTTGTGAAAACGGTTCATGCACTTTTGTTCGAGCTTTAGAGCGGTTCTATATCGTTCTTGAAATGTTCAGAAGAGGTTTAGGAAAGTTTAGGGCCCTTTATTCAAGGTGTTGTTGAGGTTCTGGGGTTGCCGAGCTTGGTGAGGTTTTGCAAGAAAGCTATGTCACTCACTTACAGGTTCGCGACCCTTTCAGGAAGCTGTTGTGGCAGAGACAGATTTGTATGTTGAACCCTCTTTTCCCTCAGCTATCCGCTGAGACAGATTAGGGTTCAGGCTTAGTGGGTTTTCGGAAACCCAGCAAACCCTATACCGATACCCAAAGCTTGCGCTGGATTTAGGGTTTAGGAGTCCAGAATCAGGTTTACTGTGCACCACCGCCAACAAATCAAAAAGCATGAACGACGGTTCGAAAGAACTCCGGCATCCGAAGTCAACACAAAGCCTCCAGTTTGCAACATGCTCGCCGAGAACACGAAGCGTGCTGGCACAAGGGGACAGAATCGTGGATAATTATCTGACCTACTGCTCATGTTCGTCTGCACAAAACACAACCTCAACACCGCTTCGTGCCCTAAAGCACTCTCCCTGAGAAACATGTCCTGGACCCGTCATCAGCAGCCCCACATCACATTACAGTTGTCCGACCTCGCCGACCAGATCTTTGCCCGGCACCTGAAAGCAAGCCGCAGGTGTCAGCTGCATCGCTCTTCCAACGTGTGCAGCTCCCAGGAGCGGTCCTTCTTCAGGCTGCTGATGCAGGAAGCACTGGCGGTGGACCTGTGAAAATGGAAGGTCACAGCGCGGAAGACAAATAGGCCCGAGTATTAAGCCCGCTGATCTATACACGACTGCGAGACGGAAGAGGTACCAGCCAAGCAGTGGAGTTGCTAGAACCTTCAGTCGACAAGAGCCCCTAGCAACTTAGTAGGCGTCTTGGTAGGGACATTGGCCTCACCTTATCGCATTAAGAGTTGTGTCCATATGTATGTTACATAAATATGTCTGTATATATATATATATGTACATACACATATACATCTACGATTTCTATCTGCCAGTGATGCAGCCGGCTAAAGGTTGACAGTCTACCATCCACAACATCAGCTATCGGCATGTCAAAATCTCACAGTACAATGCCACCCCACCTCAGGCATACTATGATTCCTATGCATTTAGAACAAATACCTGCCGGGGCAATGCGATTCCCACTTGCGAAGCCGTTCTACCGGTGCATGTCGACATTTAAGACAGCGTCTGTCCTCAGAATCGGTGCTTTAGGACTCGTGCTTCCCAAAAGGACTGTCTGAAATTCCGGTTACGTTTTGGCGAGCCACCATTCAAATTCCGAATCCTTTTCAGAGCGCCATGTGTGTAACGGATAAGTTAAACATGCGCAGTCCAAGCCACAACCCTGGCTCATCAGCCACAGGGTTGGAGAATTTGGGGTCGGCGGGGCATGCGTTTGCACGGCTCAAGACCATTCCAGCAATCACGTTGCCCCGTAAGTGCTGGGGTGCCCTGGCCACGAAACCTATCAAAGAAGAAACCATTGAGCCATGCAGCCTCTTCTTGGTTTATCCATGACCACAAATAAACCCTATGCTCTATGTCTGCGGAAATCTTCGACGTTCAACAACTGCAAAATATCGAAAAAGCAACCTCAAAGTGCTCTAACATCCCGGCAAAAACTTCTCTCAAATCCTCAGTTCAGTTTTTCCATCATCCGAGAAACAGTCGTGAGGTATTCCGTGAGCTGAATTGAAAAGAAAACATTCCCTGAACAAAGTTTTCGGTGAGCTTCCTTTCAGTGCTGAAGGTTCAAGCCAAGGAAGATCAAGTTTGAGTTGCTTCAAAGCGTTGTCCTTCTCTTGAAACCATGTTTGCGGAAAGGTCTGGACTTGAGTGTCGCATATATTGTTTTTTATTTTGAGTCAACGAAGCCAAGAGCTGCAATCAAACAAAGGATGGCAGAAGAGCGGTCGAGGCAGTGGCATTGAGAGAGGTTCAGAAGCCGAAAAGGGCCTTTCAACTTGGCTGACACCCTATGCTTTCGAGCTTCGATCTTCTTTTGTACTGATATTATGTGTTATACTCTTCAACTCAGCCACAGAGAGCGGGTCGTGCGTGTGCCTTTCTTTCACCGGGCTGTCTCTATTACTGTTCTGTTCTCGGGGCTATTACTGTTCTGTTCTCCGGGGTTCAGGGAGCGGTCGAGGCTCCCCGCGGTGCTCCCCTGTTGTTGGGCCTTATGGGGAAGAAGAAAGCCGAGACCTGCCGGAAAAAGAGGAGGCAGGCCTCTGTCCTGCCCGTCCCCATTGTATGTATATATATATACACAAAAACATACATACATAACGTTGTATATATATATATATATAGAGGTATGTACCTGCAGACCTGGCTGTGGGCATCTACAAACATAACATACACAAAATATAACATGATATCAGATGAGATAGGATCATACAAGATAGTATGTATGATGTGATGTGCTGTGCTATGGTATGATGATATGATACGGCATGATGGGATATGATATATAATCTCTATACATATATATATATATATATATATACATATTTATCTATTTGTTTGTTTGTTTATGTACTTATTTATATGTACTATAAGTATTATTATTAGATACATAGATATAGAGAGAGATATAGCTAGATAGATAGATGGATGTACGTACATGTATCTTAGTATAGCATGATATAATATAATATAGTACAATATAGTACTATATAACGCGGCACCATATAGTGGCCACAAACCATCGAACATGCTCGGAGGGAGAGAGAGAGAGAGAGAGAGAGACAGAGAGAGAGAGAGACAAAGAGAGCGAGCGCGGAAACGCTACCTAGAACTAGACAACTAGACATCGTTGATGCAGGGAGGGTTTTGCAGTATGTCGCCTTGATCGATCGACCGACTCATCGAGGCGCAGCAGGGTCTCATAGTCATCCGGAGTGATGTCCCGAAAGAGGAGATCGAAGACCTTTGCAGGATTCTTTTTCAAGACGTTCACGTGCTAGAGCATCGGCCTCGGTGCTTGAAAGCCCACAGGCCAGGCGGGAAGTCTCCAGGTTCATGCCTGCACAACCCCACGGTGGCCATGCTTTCAACTTAGCGCATGGACCAAATCTTGCATCCCCTGTGCATTTGTGCTTCTCGCACTCTGCAGAGTCGACCTCAACAGCCCCTCTTTGATAGGGCTGGCAACTACGATAGGTCTACAAGCTCTCCCAGCCGATGTTAAACAGGGACAAAGGGGCAGGACCACACTACAGATAAGACAAGCGGTGCAAGATTCTGCATATACAGTAGTCACAGAAGGTCATGCACCACTGATGATTCTCAAGTCCGTCCTTGTATGTTGCGATTACCATGGAAGCTGCGGCCATAGCCTCAGTTACAGTCTGCAGGCTCTGGTGGTTCAACGTGCTCTCTCTCTCTCTCTCTCGGCATCTTGTCCGAAACGAAACACCCAAGGTGGAAGCCATGGTTCCAGTTCCGGCGAGGGAAGTCCTTGGAGCTTGCAGGGTCATCGCGGCAAGCAGCCGAGGGGCATCCGAAATACTCGAAAGAAGTCTGCACGTCGCCGGGGACCGAGCCGTCGGACGACCTGACATTGCTGAAACTGTGGGTGAGTCGGAATGTGGCTACCCGCTCTCGTGTCGCGGTTTCGCTGTGTCGCCTCCGTAGCCTGGCCCCCAACTGCGAAGAGCCGCGCCGTAGGGCCTCGCCATGCCAACAACGCCAAGCGAGTTTCTTTTGTAGCTCGCACGTGAAGCCTTCGCCAAGGACCGTAGCCAAAGCCGTGGTCGGCCTGAAAGCGAAGGATAGGTGAACTATCGCGAACCCTCGGGAACTCGTACCTGCTGCCGCCCGGAGAGATTCGGTTTTTAAGCAGGCTTTACGGCTTTACTTTACGAGCAGTGGCGCCAACCCCATCGCAGCCCGTCGCCATCGACTGAGAGGTCCACTGGCACCCGCATCACAGGGTGAGGTGAAAGTCCTCGCACGAGGCGAAGCATCTTTTGCTCTTCTCACAGCCTGAAGAAACGGGCCACGATCCTTGCTGACACGGCAGCGGTGCCCAGAGTGGCGGCAGCTGCGGCGGTCTGAAACGCGTTCGCAACGTGAGCAAGCGCGCGATTGGGGTCCGCGCTGCTGGTCCGTCGTTGACTTAGGCAAACACATTGCTGTGCGCTGCCATCGCCAGGCGCGGGAGCTGTACCTGCGAGCCACGACATGTCAGGACCCTGCGCCGTGGGTCTCTGCGTCCGTGCGCCTGCTTGGCACCCAGGCCACCAGGCCATCACCAAGGCAAGCAAGGTAGAGCCTGGCAGCCGACATCCGCACGCCTCCACCTGACTCCACCTCTTCCACCCATCCCCCATTCATGCGCCTGCCCTGGGTGCCCCATTGCAGCTGGCTCCTGGCTGCACCGAGCTGAGCAATCTGGATCGATCGGAAAAAAGACTACGCACTTCTTGAAATGGTGACCGTAGCTCCCCGTCCTTCTTGGATCCCAGAACAGGGTGAAGTGGCGACAGCCTTGAACGTCGCTGCCTGAGTGCACTGACCCAGGCAATGACAAGCAGTAACACGCACCTTTTGCTGCTGGGTGGTTTGAGGTTCAGGCGCGTAACGTGTTGTCCAACAACGGTGTACCTGCTCCGTCTACCCGTTTCTCCCCTCAACCGATTTTCACCGCTGTCGCCATGCTTGTCGAATCGCCTCTCAGCCGGGCAGTCCACGTTAACCCACGTACCCTGGATGACCTGGCACAGCATGGCACAGCATGGCACGGCCGGTCTAATATTGTGGTTCCAGACGAAGTGCAGTTGTCATCTTTCGAAGCCCCGCCTTGACCATGCGCGAGCGCTCGACATCGTCTGGAGGTGCGGTGTTCATCAGCGCAAAATCCTATGCAAAGGGAACATGACCGAACTGTGCGGGCAAGGGAAGAAAGACCACCTCACACGACGCACTGCGCCACATCGCCGGGACCAATGCCATGCAGAGCCTGGCGAATCATGCTTAACACATGCCAAGAAAGCATCGATCGTCATCGGCTTTACCTAAGACAGACGCACAATTGGTAGAAACCTGCTGATCGTTCCGCAGCAATGCCCTGTTCCGCATTTCGGAAACAGTCGCTTGCGTAAGGCCGTCAACCAGATTCCCTCCCCGCTAGTTGAACGGAAGTTTGAGGGTGAATACCGAAACAGAAATGCGTCACTACAGAGCGCAACTGGCTCAGCGAGTGTGACTTTCTCTGCCAACGCTGAGAAAAGGGTGGCTGGTTCCTCCAGAACTGCATCCGGGCTGTCCCTGACGAGATCATTGTCAGGGCTACAGGGCAAAAATACGGAGCAGAAGGGGAAACTTCTTTGTCCCTCCCGCCCGTCGATCTGAGTGAACCTCATCAAGTTCGCCAAAGGCTATGCCTTGGCCCTCTTCGGGTTCTTACAAGATCGTATGTTCCTCAGGCTGACGAGGCGTACAGTCGAGCCGAGAGTGGCTGCAAGAGCAATGGTGAAGCGGCTGCCCGGCTCCCTGCCTCGGTCGGGCAGCTGCCAGAGCACGGAAGATACCTGCGGGCATGCTGACACAGCGGGTAGTTCTGCGTTGATATGTGCTGACAGATGCAGGCGTGGGGCCACGAACCCTTTTGCTAATCCTGGGCAGCATGAAAGCTGGGAGTCGTACGACCCAGTTTCGATGGCTGACGGTTGCAAGCCAGGGCTTACTGTGCTGGGTCGAGTCCAGTTCCGAAGGGGAAGGAGACTTTGTCGACGCCGATGCTGGTGTACACAAGCGCTACTATCAACCGCTAAGATGGGATCTGACTATAACCTGCAGGCAGTGCTGGGCCTGCAAGGCCGGATGATCTCTGCGTGCAACCTGACAGACACATGCGGTGAGCGACAAACAGCTTTCATATGCACACACACACACACACATCAGACTGGCTGCCTGTGAAGATGGCGGGCTCACGGAAGCGAGTGTCTCAAGAGGCAAACCAAATCTGAATTGAGCCCGGCAAACATGCTGCTTGATCTGCAGATGCGGCGCTCGCCGATAGCATCTCATGGCGTGCTGCAGAAAGCACTGGGTGGCTTCATGCACGGAGCTGCGCGCAAGCCCACTTTCCTTCTCCAGCAGACCGGCTACCGAAGCTTCAACCTGTACATCTGCTCTTTCAGAGCAGGCTCGCTGCTGGACAATGCCAGTCTAGTTTGGCGTTTGACCTGAAAGCCCTTCTTCCCATGCCTCTGCTTCATTCAAGGCCTCTTGTCCGTGCAGACTTTGTCCTTTGTACAATGCCTCTTACTGCAGTTAAGCTGATGTGCAGCGCTGCAAGGGCTCGTCGTCGAGCTACCTCTTTTTCGACTTGAAGCCTGGCACTGCAGGATCTTCGGTGGCAAGAAATCCTCACAGGCCCGTTGCGAGCCAAGCTGCCGCGAAAGTTGTTCGCATTCGGGTTCGTCCTGCGTCCGTACCCGGCCTTCCCAGGCGGGCAGCATCTCAAAGTTCAGCGATGAGGCAGGTCAGGCCTGTACACGAGGCCCACCTCCACCTGCAGTGATGGTCTTGCCTGCAGGGCTTTATCTTACAAGCCCAAAGCACCGCAACCAACGACGAGAGCACCTGTGGCTGTCGTGGTGCGCTGATACCATCCACGAGCCTCGTGAAATTGTGGCGGCGACGACAGTTCAACGCTTAATTGGCGTCGCCACAGAATAATGAATCATGAAGCCCGGGTCATAACAACAGCAGCGAAGCCCCGCACTGCATTGTCCTGGTTAAACGGATCTCGGAGTTGCCGCTCCTTGCACGTCCGTTGGTGGGCAGCATCAAACTATGCAAACTTAACGCCATGAGGCCTTCTCGTAGACTTTCTCAGCATGACGCAGCTCGCGATCTCTCCCGCCGATCTTGATTTCGTCCTGAATTGCCCAGGTCGCTTCCGGTTCTGCTCCACTGCATGCTCTCTCTTATTTTTGTCGTTGGAACCTGCAGGGTGGCACAGGCAACTGAGCAGCGACTTAATTCCACCCAGTTCCGGGTTGAACCATTATTCAGGGGCCGACAGGCCACACTAAGCTATGCTATGTACACATGCTCCTTGTCAGTATTTGACAAAGCTCTTGCAATGAATTCGAAACAACTCGAAACAGGTCGCGACGTCAGGTCCATTGTACAACAATTGTGCTGACACCATACTGCTGCACTGCTGCCATGCGAGCTTGCAACTTATCGCTTCCCGGGATAACCCTTCACAGCTCCAGGACCTTGGAAGCTGGCGGTCTCTCCACGGTCTCGTGCTACAGAAACCGAGAGTAGGGCTCGACGCCCTTGCAGGGTAGGGGCCGGGGCCTGCCGGCAAGAAAGCTTTCTACCAAAACTCCTCTCATCGCAACTTAAAGGGCCATGCTCAAGCGCACGCTGCGCATGTATGGACCGCAAAGGCTGTCTCTGTGCCTGCGCGGCTCCTTGTGCCGGAGTTGGAACGGCGAACCGATGCTCGGATGCCAACTCGCATGTCCTTGCCTGCCGAGAAGTCAAAACAAGCCATTTCTGGACACACACGGCCCTCCTCCATTTAAAAGATTTTATTGTCGTGTTATTGCTACACGCAATCTGCAGTAAACGAGCATAAAAAAGAAGCATGGTGGTTCCAAGATCAGGGCAGATGCGGGTGGGGTGGGGTGAAGTTTGCTGTCATCTTACCGGTGTGTTATTGCAGGGACGGCTGCGTCTCGATGCTCCAGCAGTTCCCGTAAGCTTCATCCAGGCTGAGCTGGAATGCTACGACTCGAGGACTACGGCTAAGGAGCTAAGGACGGGAAGCGTGACCTGGTGGAGGCCGCCCAACCCGCTTGGCCTCAGATCTGAAACAAAATGACGGAAGAGCATGTCAATGAAGGATCTTACTTGGGAGGGGACGGGCAGAGGCTGCCCCGGTCCACCTTCTTTGATGCCATCTTCAAGAGCCTCCTGCAGTCTGCAAAACACAGCATTCACCCCCCCCCCCCCCCCCCTATCGGCCAAGCCCGATAATTCCTCTACTTCCGAAGGCTCTGCCGGCTCTTCCGCGACCGGGCTGGGCGCAGCATCAGCATCGGATGCATCGGCAACCTCCCAACTCAGAACAACCCTTCGATCGTTCGCAGACTGCAGACTCCTACAGCAAGTTCTGCGATCGACCCCATCAACGCAACGACAGCGAGTTCACCTGCTGCTTTAGAACGGACTTTGCTAGATGCAGGTGCACGTTCATATGCAGTGGCAAGCCAAAACGACTCATCACATCTAGCCCGCGGCGTCACCGCCAGGCGAGTCCAGGAGTCCAGAACTGCGACTGTCGGCAACGATCATCGCTACTCCCTGATGTTCGTTCTGTCGTGATACCCGTCTTTCCCATGCTCTGCGCCTCAAGTCCAGCAATTAGCCCTGCTGTCCCGACACACGACAAGAACAACCACCAAGGGCCTCTTCGTACAATGCTAAACTGCTAAACTCTCTGTGTCCCAATTCCCCCCTAGGCTGAAAATTTGACCGCATCGATCACACGACCTCGTCTCTGCTCGGGCCCTGCTGCCCTCTCGGTGTCATGCGTATGCAATTTTGCGCCAGAGGTCTGCTGCTTCCGGCTTTGTGTGGTTTGGTTGTTCCCCTTTAACCCAACAACAACAACAACAACAAC
>CAJNDV010031273.1:4554-16066 GCA_905221635.1 Symbiodinium sp. CCMP2456 | reverse complement strand
GCCCGTGACCACTCCTATGAGCTGGAGCTAAGAATATGGGAGTTTCAGAAAGTTAGGGGTACCTTATTTTGGGGTCCTTATAATAGGGATCCTACTATTTAGGGTACTATATTAGGGTCCCCTATTTTCGAAACCCCCCCCCCCCCCTAAAGCCCCTGCGTCCGGGGTCCGTGTGAACCCGTCAAGCCCTGGAGCTCACACCAAAAAGTCCAGGCCCGCAACTTAAGCCCGCTCAGGTTTAACTTTTGTTTGAGAGTGATCTACATATATATATATATATGTATATATATATATATACACATAGATGTATATGTGCATGCAAGCTATAGTGCACGAACGCACACGCTGTGATTCTTGTTTGCGATATCTTCTTCTATATTGACTTGCCTTGCAAACTAGACACGATTCTGCAATCGACGCTCATGGCATTGCTCTTTCATGTTCTCATGAATCCGAACTGTTGCACACAGTTTGTACATTTACGTACAATGTATGTATGTATGTATGTATGTATGTATGTATGTATGTATGTATGTATGTGTGTGTGTGTGTGTATGTATGTATGTACTGCGGTAGGACGAAAGTTCGTCGCATTCTGTATGTCGCTCTTGAACACGACACAAACCCTTTCCCCTTAAGCTCCTCCACCCAGTCCTCCTTCCGGAATATTCTAGCAGCACATATTATTTCTGTGGATTAATTCCTCCGCTAGCCAGGCCACGTAAGATTCACTTCTAAGTGCCCCGCGTTCTCCGCAAGATGGTCTAGTCAAGTGCGACGAAACTTTAATCTCGGTGATGTATGTATGTACGTATGTATGTACGTATGTATGTATGCCTGTATGTCTGTATGTACTTATGCATGCATGCATGCATGCATGCATGCATGCATGCATGCATGCATGCATGCATGCATGCATGCATGATGCATGTATGTATGCATGTATGTATGTATGTATGTATGTATGTATGTATGTATGTATGCATGGTGTTGTACACGCCATACAGGTGCGGTTTTTGCAGGGCAGGTCAGCATGGGGCGCGGATATGTGAGACCTCTTATCATCACGCCTCATTCTCGAGTGCTAAACCATGCGGACACACCCACACACCCACACACCCCAGCCTTTATTCTGCATTGATCGCTCTATACCGGCATGTTTCTTTGCATGCACTATTGTTGATACCTTCCGATATATGTCTGTATACGTATTTAGGTAGACAGTAAGATAGAAAGATAGGTACATAGGGTGTCGACAAGGTCCGCGCTGAAACAATGGACGCCCGAACCCCTGCGGCAGGTGCTTTAGCTGCAATGGCTTAGAGAGTAGTTTGCTTTCCAGCGGTTATTTCTTCTTTCTTTGAGGTAGGTGTCTAATGCTGTATGTCAGGTTTAAGGTTTTAGGTGTAAAATAGGTTGTGACAAAGGGCCTCTGCATTGGAGCTCTTTTGCGACGATCGAACTTCGCTGGCATTGACACTGTGCCAGTACTGCATGAGAAATGGTTTACAAAGCGTCGCTGTTTGAGAGCTTACCAACAGCAGTCTCTCGTACCTTTATGGTGAGCGGCAAGGGTCTCAGTCACGAGTTGTTGTTGGTACAACTACAGTCGCCGTCACCAGTATCACCGTCATCATCCGTGTCACGTTCGCCCTCAACGTAGGCACCACTGTCATCATCATCGCCATCATCATTATCATCGTCATCGCCGTCGCAATCGCCATCGTCATCATCATCACCATCATCTCCAGAATCACCATCATCACAATCATCAGCATCACCACTATCATCATCTTCATCATCCATCATCATCATCATCATCATCATCATCACCATCATCATCTCCATCATCAACGTCATTATGCTTCTCGGTTGGTGGTATCAGTAGTGTTAGTATTGCTATCCGTTTCACATTCATTCTCAGCATTCTCTGTGCCTGCCATTGTTTCCTTGCCGGTTGCGAATTTCCAATCCTCCTTCCTTCCCTCCCTCTGTCCCTCCTTCCTCCTGTGGTGAGTGGTGCAGGACCCTAAAAAAGGGGAACCTTTTGCCAGCAAGTTTCGGGATCCTTGTCTTTACAGGTTTCTGGAATTTAGGGGTTTGGGTTGAGGGTTTCGGGTTCTGGGTTTAGGGACAATTGTAGGCTGAGGATGAATCCACCCACTCTCCCATAATAGGGATCATTCACGGGATTCTGATACTGTAGCGTACTGTAAACCCTCAAACCTGAACGCTGCGCCCTAAACCCTGCCCTAAACCCTAAACCGTATTCATCAGGGGTCCACATTGGGGATCCCATTCTTTGGGGCTTCTGGATCCTCAAACTAAGGGCTCCGGGTGTAGGGTTAAGGGTATAGGGTTTAGGGATACTAGGGCGTATGGTGTATGGATCCTCATGCTTCGGGTTTAGGGTTGAGGATTGAGGGTCAGAAGCAGCGAAATTGCCGCTAATAGCGTCATCGTTGGTATAGGTCCTGGCAGTTCCTGCCACTGCCATCATTCCCACTAGTGACGAGTGTGATGAACCAACTCTGCCATGGCTCTGTGCTATTCTGCGTTTCCGGGCAGTACAGCGTTGTCAGTAGTGCGAAAGACTTCCTCTTGGGCGTAGAAGCAGCAGGCAACCCACATCCAAGCGTCGGCGATACCCAAAATATTGGAAGGCCGGGCAGGGTCTCCGTTCAGAGACTAGGGGGTTAGGTTGAGCTGTGCCCTTTAGATTGACGTGTACAGCAGGGTGACGCGTCTGGCGCCCTCTTGTCAACCCCTCACACCAAATGCATCCGAATGATGAAAGACCTAGGCCGACCCTGACACCTAGATTCTAAACCTTAAGCCCTAAACCCTAGACTCTAGACCCCTAGACCCTCAACCCTAGACTCTAGACCCTTAGACCCTAAACCCTAGACTCTAGACCCCTAGACTCTAGACCCCTAGACCCTAAACCTAGACCTCTAGACCCTCAACCCTAGACTCTAGACCCCTAGATCCTAAATCCTAGACTCTAGACCCCTAGATCCTAAACCCTAGACTCTAGACCCCTAGACCCTAAACCCTAAACCCTAGACTTTAGACCCCTAGACCCCTAAACCCTAAATCCTAAACCCTAAACCCTAAACCCTAAACCCTAGACCCTAAGCCCTAAAACCTAAACCCTAAACCCTCAACTCTGAAGGCTTAAGGCTTAAGCCGGCCCTGCGCCGAAGACCTTTCCTGAACCCGGAGCCTGCAAGCTTCACGGCATTTAAGAAGGCTTTAAGGTGGCTTCAAGGGGGCTTTAAAGGGGGCTCCAAGGGGGGCCTCAGTGGACTGCAAGGGGGACTTCCAGAAGGCTACCAGAATCATAGATTCATGTTTAGGGTTTAGGGTTTAGGGCTTGAGAGAGGGAAACCTGGTTATTTACGACATACGTCCGTTGTGGCAACGTAGGCTGAGTTCCTTAACAAGAACCCAGTATTGGTCTTTCCCTAAACCCTAAACCCTAAACCCTAAACCCTAAACCCCAGACCCTAAACCCAGTATTGGTCTTTCCTGGCTCCGGCTTGAAAATTTAGGCATCTGCGATTGGATTCCCCGTCTCGTAGGGAGGAGGCGTTGCTTCTGCATGCCGCTCCCACGCATCATGCACAGAAGTCACCGACACCCGAACTTTCAACCCGTAAGCCCTGAACCGGTAGCAAATCTTACACCTCCAGCAGTCGAATAACACAGGGCTGGGGTTTACTTCGCACCCAAACTCTGAGCTGATTAGGGTCTCGGGTGTACGTGAACCAGGGACAGTATAGGGGCCAGGGTACGCCAAACAGAGTTCAAGCGAACTTTGGGGCAAGTTTTTGGGCATTCTGCGTTTCCGGCTTCATCGGAGATTTTTCCGGATTCCCATCGCACTGCTTCGCATGTGGAGGCCAGGACGTCTCCATCCAGTCCGAAACCGGCTCTGGCAAGACGCTGGCGCCCGTGGGGGGAAGGGCGACGGGCTCTACTTCGAAGCAATGAGGGTGCTATAGTGGCCGACTATACTGTAGGCAAAGAGCAACAGCAGTGTTCGGGGTTCCGTTTCATGGTTATACTGTCACATACTCCAAAGTGTTATTCTAACTATTCTTTGAGGCTTCTAATTGTTTTGCAATGCTGGACCCTTCAATCCTAGATGAATTGGATTAAAGCGGGGTTGTAAGTAGGGGGGTCACAGCTCCAATCAGTCACCCATGAGGTTCGACATGCCCCCGGCTACATCTGTGTTCCCGCCTGAAGAGGTAGCTGGCAGGAATGGTATACGGACCGCAATAGTTTGATGAGATTTTCAAGCTTGGAGGTATCGCCTAGTAGAAGTATATGGGGGCGGCTATAAGGGGAAGCTTTTTCTAATAATTCTGGGCCCTATTGTGGTTCCAATTCCACCCTGCCGCTTCCTCCCTAAAACTATTGACTGCTTGCATAAACCCTCTTAACCACCAACACCCTGAACCCTAAACCCTAACTCTATAAGGAACTTAGTTTAAGTTACCAGAACAGGGCAGTCCGATGAAATCCATATTGACAGTGCTGTCGTCTGGATGGGGAACGAACTTGGTCGATGCCAGGGGGCTCTTCGTCGATCCGAACCCCCCCAAACCCCTAAACCCTAAACCCTAGAGCCTAAAGCCTAAACCCTAAACCAAAAACCCTAAACCCTAAATCTTAAACCCTAAACCCTAAATCTCAAACCCTAAACCCTAAATCTTAAACCCTAAACCCTAAATCTTAAACCCTAAACAAAACCCTAAACCGTAAATCTTAAACCCTAAACCCTAAACCCGAACCCCCTGAACCCGGACCTCCCTGCAGAGGGACTCACAGCTGCTGGACTGTGGAGTGACATCGCATCCCGGGTCTGCGGGGAGATAACATAGGGCCCTTAAATTTTTACCTACTATTATTCTGGGGGTCCCTTGTGATAATTATATAAAGGACCCCGTTTAAGGTTCAGGGTTTAAGGTTTAGGGTTTAAGGTTCAGGGTTTCAGGTTTAGGGTTTAAGGTTTAAGGTTTAAGGTTTAAGGAAATCTCGAGGTAAAGGGAAGGTGAGCACGAGAACCAGAGAAGAAAAGCAAAATGCGGCCGTCAACGATAGCAGGCGCTGGCAGTCACTGCCGGCCAAACCGGTCGGCTCCATTAGCCGCTCCAAAAAGAGGTCTGCGGAATATCACGCGGTACAAAGGGAGCCCAGGGACATTGCTACCATAGGCGAGCCGGAGGTTCTTCTGCCTGCATCTCCGGCGCAACAGTGGCTCAGTAGCTGAGTGGATACACTTTACACTTTTTGGGATAATATTACCTACTATAAAACTGAAAGTCTGCACTTTTCTGGGCTTATGAACTCAGCAACTAAGGTGGTTTCATACTTTTCTTGTCAGACACTCCCGGTGGCGGTAAGCTCAGTGAAGACCCCTATTTGATCGTACGGGAGGTCTGTCTGGGCAGTCAGCAAGGCAGCCGACAAAGTCTGTTTCGACCGCAGTCAGTTTTCTCTTGGGAGCAAGCGGCCAAACGGAAAGAATTGACAAGCCGAAGGTCGTGGCTAGGCCATCAAAGAGGAAAGACTAGGGAATAAGGTTCAGGGTTTAAGGTTTAGGGTTTAAGGTTAAGGGTAGGGTTTAAGGTTTAGGGTTTAAGGTTAAGGGTAGGGTTTAAGGTTTAGGGTTTAAGGTTTAGGGTAGGGTTTAAGGTTTAGGGTTTAAGGTTTAGGGTAGGGTTTAAGGTTAAGGGTTTAAGGATTAGGGTAGGGTTTAAGGTTCAGGGTTTAATGTTAAGGGTAGGGTTTAAGGTTTAAGGATTTAGGGTTCAGGGTTTAGGGCATAAGGTAGGGTTTCAGGGTTAAGGGTTTGCGGTTCAGGGTTTAAGGCTTAGGCTAGGGTTTAAGGGTTAAGGGTTTAGGGTTTAAGGTTTAGGCTAGGGTTTACGGGTTTAGGGTTAAGGTTTAGGCTAGGGTCTAGGGGTTAGGTAAAGGGTTTGGGGTTTAGGGTTTAAGGTTTAGGCTAGGGTTTGAGGGTTAAGGGTATTCGGGATTCCGGTTTGAGGCTTTAGGGTTTTAGGGTTTCGGTCATCGCCGAATGGAGTTTAAGTTACTGAGGTCAGTCTGCAGGTCAGGGTTAAGAGTAGGTTTAGGGTTTAGGGCATAGGGTATAGGGTTTAGGATTTAGGGTTTAGGGTTTAGGGTCTGTGGCTTGTGTCTGAAATTACAGGAGTTCGGCCGTCCAGCGGCGCAATCTTGTCAGCCGGCGAGAGGTTTTGGTCTTGGGATTTAGGCTTCAGCCTTAGAGAACATAAGTAGGTGGCACTTTGGGAAGCCTTAAAAAATTTCCCCTACGTTTCCTACAGATGTGCCTATTCATAAATACTTTTCAGGGCCCCAGAACTACAACCCAGACAAGCAACACCCACCCAACCCCTTTTCGGTGCTTATCAGGCTAGGAAGGAATCTCTGCCTTCATGTAGGGGCTTAGATAATTAGAACAGGGTTTGTGGGCCCAATTATACTATGATTATACCAAGGAGCCCCCCAAAATAGTATAGGTAATTATTAAGGCCCCCACACGCTTACCTACACTTTTTTTGGGGTTCCCTAATATTATTATGGTATACTTAAAGACCCTATGGTGTAGGTAACTATTAAGGTCCCTACATTAGGGGTTGAGGGTTAGGTTTCGGCCAAACCCCCTGCAGATCCGGGCCGTCCTCAGGGACAACCGAAGCTCAGCTCAAAGCCCCAAGCCCTGAAGAAACTAACAGCAGGGGTTTAGGCTTTAGGGTTTAGGGTTTAGAGTTTAGGGTTTAAGGTTTAGGGTTTTAAGGTTTAGGGTTTAAGGTTTAGGGTTTATAGGGGCCTTATTAATTACCTACATTATTTTGGGGGTTCCTTATTATAACTACAGTAGTCTTAAACTGGGCCCAAAACCCTATTCTAATTACTAAGGCCCCTATATTAAAACACCCAGACGCTGAAGCCTCAAACCCTTGCTCTGGAGGCGTACCTTTTGCCAGCGGCCCATTTCGCCGCGCAGGCGACGTACGGGGAGGATGACGAGGAGCAGATGCTGTGCAGTTAAAGCTTTTGGTTTAGGGTTTAGGGTTAGCCCCACTCCGTCAAGTCTCAACGCCGGAAAGTCCCAGAAGCTATAAAGCCTAAGCCTCAAACTCTAAACCCTAGTCACGACCCGAACAACCAAGACACAACTGAACATACACGGAACATCAACAAGATTCCAAACCTGAAAAAAACACCGCACAATCAGAGCGCCTAGACTAGATCCGCCACATGGGTAGCCAAAGTGACAGTTAAGCAGCAGGTCAATACAAGACCCACAACAGGTAACATGAACAGCTAGACGTGTAGAACAAACATGATTAAACAGGCAGGAGGAAAACACATAACGGGTCAGCCGAGACTTAGACGGTGTTCGTGATAGCATGTCTCTCTATCCTGCATTTACTGTAATTTTCTACACGGGTACTTTTGTTTGGTCATAGTCCTAAACAATTCCACCCCAAACCATGAGCCACCCAACGCCCCAAACCACACAACAAATCAAAGGCCCCTGATTTTTCAAAATCCTAAACCCTAAGCCCTAACCCTAAACCCTAAACCCTAAATCCTAAACCCTAAACCCTAAACCCTAAGCGCTAAACCCCGAAGTAGCCGCTAGGTCCAGGATCCGACACCTCGTCACAATAGCTCTTTTTATTTTAATTCAAAAGCTTTTTGGTGTTAGTTCAAGAGATCTAGTTGATCATGTTTCAAAGCATTGGTATTTGCTGAAGAAAAATTAAAACAAGGCTTAAGCGCAAGCGTTCGAAGAACAGGAGTGGGAGGACATGGATGACGAGATGCTGGCAGAGCAGGAGCCGGTACTTTCGGTCTATAGGTAGAGCTATAATGTTCAAGCAGTCGTCCTAGTCATAATCTGACAGTCACCCTAAACCCTAAACCCTGATCCCTAAACCCTAAACCTGTAACACGTGACTGTACTAGAGCTTACCTGGTTAAGGCCCCTGTGCGCAGCTTCCTTGCGGGCAGAATGGACCTGGCAGCAGGGGTTCAGCATTTGATATAGGGGCCTTGGGTTTGGGGTTTAGGGTTTAGGGTTTAGGGTTTAGGGTTTAGGGCCTTAATAAAACAGGGATTGGGGTATGTTAGACTAGACTATACTTATAAGAAGGTAGGACAGGGTTTGGGGTATATTGTACTATACTATAATTATAATTCATAAGGAACCCCCAAAACCCCACTCAAATTGTTAAGGCCCCTATATGAGGGTTTGCGGTTGAGGGTCTAATTTAGTAATTTAGGGTCGAGGAATTAGGGGTTTTGGACGGAGAGGCAAGAGTTCAAAGTAACGTTGCTTGACTTACCCTTTGGATTAGCTGTTTTAGGGTTTAGGGTTTAGGGTTTACAGTAGGGTTTAGGGTTTAGGGTTTAGGGTTCAGGTTTTAGGGTTGTGTGTCTTTGTACACGTGCCCTCAAGCAGCACTTCGTAGTATGTCAAGGGGCGATGGGCGGAAGATGCCACCGACCCCTAAACCCTAAATTCCAAACCCCAAATCCTAAATCCTAAACCCAAGACCCTAAATTCCAAACCCCAAACCCTAAACCCTAAACAACTAAACTCTAAGAGAGTTCGACAGCTCCAGAGGCCGTGAGAGAACTCAGGCGCGATTGGATTCTCAGAGGTTTCTCAAGGCCTAAACCCTAAACTCAAGCCCCAGACCCAAAGCCCAAAACCCGAAACTCCAGTTTTACTAATTGCTTTCACGTTTGTTTAGGGGTCCCTCAGGATTCTTCCCTAAACCCTGAACCCTAAACCCCAGACCCTTCCTCCTGCTCGAAGGACTCTTAAGGTTTAGGGTACAGGGTTGAGGGTTCAGGGCTTAGAATGAACCCTAAACCCTAAACCCTAAACCCTAAACCCTAAACCCTAAACCCTAAACCCTAAACCCTAAACCCTTAGAATTGAGGGTTCAGGGTTGGAGTCTTTTCTTCTACACAAAAAGCCCCAGACCCCAAACCCTCAACTCTAAGCCCTGATGTAAGGGCCTAAATAATTACCGATGCTCTTTGAGGGGTTCCTTGTCATAACTACAGTATAGTGGGCCCTAAAACCCTATTCTAATTAATAAGGCCCCTATATAAAGCCTTACGAACCCTAAACCCCAAACCCTAAACCCTAAACCCATATAAAGCCTTAAGAACCCTAAACCCTAAACCTTCAACCTATATAAAGCCTTAAGAACCCTAAACCCTAAGCCCTAAACCTATATAAAGCCTTATAAGAACCCTCTGACCAGGAGGAAGAGGAGAGCCGTGCCAAAGATCACGAGTTCGAGGCCCGCCCGAGCTGTTTGATTTGGGGTTTAGGGTTTAGGGTTTAGGGTTTAGGGTTTAGGGTTTAGGGTTTAGGGTTTGATTGGGGCTTATGGTGTCTAGGGCTTTACAGCTTAGGGTTGAGGGCTTAAAGCTTGGAAGTTGAGGGTTTAGGGTTTAAAGCTGAAGCGTTTAGGGTCTACTGTTTAGGGTTTAGGGCCAGAAGCTTGAAATTTAGGGTTTTTGCTGATGGACTGCTGTGGAACTGGAGGTGGTTTCGCGTTTAGGGGTTTAGGGATGTAGGGTTTAAAGTCTAGGGTTTAGGAATTCGGGTAATTATGGAGTGTCATGGTGGGTACTAGTCGACTTGGTCATGACTGGTCTTCGGGTCGCCCGAGTCTCCCCGCGCATGCCGCCCCCTTTAGCGAAGTCGCTTGAGTCGCTTTGAGGCCCTGCACCTAAATGGACTTAAACCCTAAACTCTAAACCCCAAGCCGTAGACCCTAAACCCTAAACCCTAAACCCTAAACCCTAAACCCTAAACCCAAGACCCTAAGCTGCGTAGACTTTGCAACCTAAGCCCGCCCACCACCCCCCTCCTTGCGTGGGTTAACCCGAAACCCTAAACCCCTAAACCTTTCAATCCTTCTCACTATAAGTATACTATAATAAGGAGCCCAAAACCCTGTTCGAACTATTAAGACCCCTACATTAAAGCCCTTGGCACGCAGTTAAGGAGCCCGAAAACCCTTCTTTGTCCAGGCTAAAGCCGAAACTCTCAACCCGAAACCCTCCACCTCAAAACCCCAAAGCCCTAAACCCCAAACCCGTTTCAAACCCAATTAAGGAGCCCGAAAACCCCCCCTTGCCCAGGCTAAACCCGAAACCCG
The DNA here is from genome assembly GCA_905221635.1 of Symbiodinium sp. CCMP2456. Taxonomy (NCBI): domain Eukaryota; class Dinophyceae; order Suessiales; family Symbiodiniaceae; genus Symbiodinium; species Symbiodinium sp. CCMP2456. Next base: position 5,837 of record CAJNDV010031273.1, on the reverse strand, counting down.
AAATCCTAAACCCTAAACCCGTAACCCGAAACCCTAAACCCTGAACGGTTAGGGTTTAGGGTTTAGGGTTCAGGGTTTAGGGTGGCTAAGCCCTAAACCCTTTTGGAACCCAATTAAGGAGCCCGAAAACCTTTCCTTTGTCCAGGCGAGGATGCCCGAGGAGCCGCAGAAGAGCGTGTTGGCGACTCAGAGATGGGAGTTTCCGAAAATAGGGGACCCGAATATAGTGCCCTAAATAGTAGGATCCCTATAATAAGGACACCAAAATAAGGTACCCCCAAGTTTCGGAAAGTCCCAGATCAGAGCTATGAAAGGGGTTTGGGGATTTATGGGTTTAGGGAGTTAGGTTTTGAGGTTTATGGAGCTATCAAAGGACTCGAAAGGTTAGGGTTTGGGAGTTTAGGGGTGTAGGGGTTTGGGGATTTAGGGGGTTTCGGCTTTAGGGAAGGTAGGTGGGGTAATCCCACAACGAGAGTCCTAATACAAGGGGATCCTTAATCTTACCCACCTTCATCCCTAAACCCTAAACCCTAAACCCTAAAAAGAGAACCTCTGGACCCGATGCTCTAGTGTTTAGGTGACCGGGCTTGAGGTCGCGGGGTGTTTAGGGCTCGGGTCCGGGAGTTTTAACCCTGAGGCCCTAAGCCTTAAACCCTAAACCCTTCAGGGTTTAGGGTTTAGGGTTTAGGGTCTAAACCCTAAGCCCTACACCCGAAATGAACCCCTAAACCCTAGTGCCCTAAAACCTAAACCCTAAGCCCTGGGTTTTCGAGCAAGTCTTTTCGTGGGTCGGGTTCAGGTCTAGGCTTTAATATAGGAGTTTAGGGTTCAGGATTCAGGTGATTGCCAGCATGATTCCGTAGGGTTCCTCATGTTTAGTTTACTTTAAAATACCCCACAACCCTGTTCACATGAAAAGGCACCCCTTTTTGTGGGGAATGAGGGTTTGAGGCGTTGGGTTGAGTTCGTGCTTCTACGATCCTTGTTGAAAAACCCTACATGCTGCACCCGGAACTTCCTGCCATGACGGCCCTCTTTGCTCCACCTGAAAAGCTTCCAACTTGATTTCGTCACCAGAAAAAAGCCTCGAGGGAATTCCACTCCTATTGTCACTGAGGCCACTCTGAACCCTGCGTCCTGAGCCCAAGCTTAAGCGCCAGTAGGCTCTCAACTACAGCTCAGCTGAGGTGTTACAAGGTCAAGCAGACAGCCTTGCTCTCAGCCTTGACCCAGCCAGGTCAGACTTTGTTTTTTTTTTTTGTGTGTTTTTTTTTTTTTTGGGG
>CAJNDV010031272.1:34955-45468 GCA_905221635.1 Symbiodinium sp. CCMP2456 | reverse complement strand
AGGACCCTTTGGCATTCGAGGCCCTGCAAACCCCAAAGCTCCTCAGCCCTACACCCCTTAACCCCTAAAACCCTAAACCCTAAACCCCTAAACCCTAAACCCTTAACCCCTAAACCCTTAAACCCTAAATCGAGCCCTAAAACCCTAAACCCCTAAACCCCTTAACCCTTAACCCCTAAACCCTTAAACCCTAAATCGAGCCCTAAATCCCTAGACCCTAAACCCCCAGCCAAGGTGCAGCATCGGACCAAGCGCCAGCCTTGTCACAAACCTTCGCAGACCTAAACCCTAAACCCTAAACCCTAAACCCTAAACCCAGACCCGACCGGCCCAAGGTCCCAGCAGTTCGGGAACAAACGGTTTGGGGTTTGGGGGTTTAGGGGTTTAGGGGTTTAGGGTTTAGGGTCTAGGGGTTTAGGGCTTTAGGGGTTTAGGGTATAGGGTTTTAGGGTTTAGAGTTTAGGGTTTGGGGTTCAGGGTTTGAGGGTTTAGGGCTTAGAGATTTAGGGTTTAGGGTTTGGGGTTTAGGGCTTTGGGGTTTCCGGGTTTAGGGGTGTCATGCGATAGAGAGGCCTAAATAATTAGAGCAGGCTTCTTATAACATGTTCTTCTCAGGGCTATAGTTCTATAAGTGTGACATTAAGGGGTCACAGGTAGTTTTCTAAATTAAGGTCCCCTGTTAGGTTGCCAAATAGTCAGGTACCCCTATAACAAACAAGGCACTAAAAGGGACCCTAATTGAGAGAACTACCTATGTGCGAATTTGTTTAAAGGATCCCTGTCACTGTCTTAATTAGGGTATATTCCCGCCTTAGCTCAAGCCTAAACCCTAAGCTAAATAAGCCGTCTTGGTACCTATGTAGCAGGGGCTCCTTTAACGGGGTTCCTGCAAGGGTTCTAAATGCTGTAAAGGCTTTACAATTGGTCTGGGTTTATAAAGTGCTTAGAGGCTTTAAGTTCCGAACTTCAAATGCTGAATGTGGCCCTCAACTCGAAACCCTAAACCGGGGGGTTCAGACTCAAGATAGGCCGTAGTCCTTAAATTTTGAAGGTCTGCACTAGCATCCTACTACTGTCAAGTACTGCCGTAGAGGTACCCGTGAGCCTTCAAGGGAGATCTCTCGGCAGTTGTGAAACTTACCCAAGCACAGAAGCCCTAGACGCCCCAAACCCCTACACCCTAAAAGGCCCCGAACCATGAACCCCCAAACACAATATAGCAGCCTTCCTGTAGGAATATAGCCCTATGAAGCCAAAACCCCTAAACCCCAACGGCCCCAAACCATGAACCCCCAAACCCAATATAGCAGCCTTCCGGTAGGAATATAGCCCTATAAAGCCAAAAATCCTAAACCCCAAAGGCCCCAAACCATGAACCCCCAAACCCAATATAGCAGCCTTCGGAAGTGGAATTTGGCTTGGGGTTTTCTATTTATTTCTTAATTCAACTTATTCAAGTGGGCCTTGATGTTATGTTCCCGAGCATCCTCAGGAGTGAGGGTTTAGGCTTTAGGGTTTAGGGTTTAGTGCTTTAGGTTTTAGGGTTTAGGGCTTACTTTAGGGTTTTAGGGTTTAGGGTTTAGGGTTTAGGGATCAACTAAAGGGCTCTAGAACGGATGTCTCGGGATATACAAGGGTGTTACCGAGTTTGCTCGGGGGTTTTATAAAGTTGCATTCGGCCAAGATGCGCTGATGGAGGCATTGTAGGAAATCAAGTTGTTCCTCATCCCTGACGTCTCTCCACCTCCGACGACTCTACAAAGATGTAACATAGGGGCCTGAATAATTACCAATACCATTTTGGGGGGTCCCTTATTATATTTATAGTATAATATACCCAAACATCCTATTCGAATTATTTCGGCCACTAGGATAGAACCTTCTCATAGATCCCTTATAGAACCCTTTAAGGATCCCTTCAAAGGAACCCCTATTCTGATCATTGAGGCCCCTATATTAAGTTGAGGGCTGGCTGGATGTGCGGCCCCTCACGACTACAACCTGCTGTGCCACGGCTTGGGGGTTAGGGCTTAGGGCTTAGGGCTTAGGGCTTAGGGTTTAGGGCTTAGAGTTTAGGGTTTAGGGCTTAGGGTTTGGGGTATAGGGCTTAGGGTTTAGGGTTTACGGTTTAAGGGATCTCAGAAACTAGAAACTGCCGCATTCCGAAAGTTCTAGAAATCTAACAAAGTAGGCAGGTCATAAACACTGTGCGATCATTCCCGAGTTTCATCAGTTCGCAAGCCGTTAGACCTGCCCCAATCATTTGGAGATAAATCCTAAACCACACGGTTTAGTGTTTAGGGTTTCGGTTTCAGCCAAAATCTATACACCCCAAACCGGGGGAACCAACATCGTTCTAAACCCTGATGACCCCCTGTAACTGTAGACCCTGTGTCAGTACATTGAATGTGTACCATGAAGCTGCAGTTATAACACCCTGTAAAACTCCAGATAAAACCCTACAGAACCGTTTAAGTGAACCCTAAACCGTATCAGCCCTAAACGTTTGATACAAACAAACCCTACAGAACCCTTCAAAGGAAACCCCCAAACACTTACTTCCCCAATAAGCCAAGGAAACAAAGGGCTAAACTTCCAGATTACTACTACATTATAAGCACCCACAAAGCGTAAAGGTTGGGTAATGGGGAACTAAGAGAAACCTGATAGAACCCCAAACCCTAAACCCCTAAGCCCTAATCATGCAACCTTTTGCAGGAAGAAAACCCCAACAAACCCAACCCCAACAACCTAAAACCCTAAACCCTAAACCCTGAACCCCAAACCCTGAACCCTAAACCCTAACTCCAAACTCCAAAACCCAAAAGCCTTTTTGCAGGAAAGCCCCGCGCCTTTCAGGAGATGGAGCACCTCCTTCCAGGCCGAGTCGACCTGCCACAAGTTGGGTGCTTAAGGGGCTTAGGGGTTTAGGGTTTAGGGTTTAAGGTTTAGGGGTTTAGGGGTTTAGGGTTTAGGGTTTAGGGTTTAGGGCTTAGGGGTTTAGGGTTTAGGGTTTAGGGGCTTAAGTTTATAAGGCTTATGGTTTAGTTTAGGGGAATGTAAGTTCAAGTTACCCTGCTGAGGAAGCCTGAATGTTCACGAGCTTTTACTATGGATCCCTATTGTGGTAACCTAAACTGCGCCCTGAACCCTAAAACAGACTGCCTACCAAAAACCCAGAAGAGGCACTCTGAAATCGAGTCTTTCAAGCTCCACAAGGATAAACCACACAGTGTCTATGGGTTGGGGTTTAGTGCTTACCTGTACCCCAAAGAACCTACCTTTTCGAGGACTTATATAAAGAAATCAGAATAAGGAAAGGACGGTTTTATAGGGTTAAGGTAGGGTCTGGGTTTCTAGGGCTGTGGCTTTGGGGCTTCGGGTTTAGGCCCGGTTTCAGTCTCAGGGCCAGGATTTAGGGGTTTGGGGTTTAGGGGTTTAGGGGTTTAGGGGTTTAGGGGTTTAGGGTTTAGGGTTTAAAAGTTTAGGGTTTAGGGTTGGTTTTACGGAGTTAGTAGAAAAGGTTTCTACTTCCATACTTGCTTTATGAACTTTGGTGAGGGCCTGTAGCTGATTGATGGCTTGACCGGGCCCGGTGATTACTATACTTGGGTGTAGGATAGTAAGAAGTTGCATTTTGGGTTTTGGGTGCTAGTAGTTATGTGGGTTAGTACTAGGGGCCATGTGGTTTAGTAGGTTCTCTCTCGTTGCTGCCGGCTGCATTGCAGGAGAAGGCACGATGGCTGGTGGCTCCTAAACCCTAAACCCTAAACCCCTAAACCCCTAAACCCTAAACCCTAAACCCTAAACCCCTAAATCCTAAACCCTAAACCCTTAACCCTACACCCTAACCCCCTAAACCCTAAACCCTAAACCAACCCCAAACCCTAAACCCTAAACCCTAAACCCTAAACCCGAAACCCTAAGCCAAGGCCGTTCTTTCTAAGGAGGCCGGGCCTTTATCGGTTGCTGATGGCATTCTCTTTCTTCTCCTTTTCTGACGCTCTCCGTTTAGGGTTTAGGGTTTACTGTTTAGGGTTTAGGGTCGGGTGGAAATACCCAAAGAACCCCAAGAACCCCCAATTAAGGAATAGACCTTAAACCATAATATTAAGGCCCCTATATATTTTAAGGTCTATTCCTTAATTAAGGGGTATTGGGTTCTCTGGGTATTTGGGTGACTTCTTCACTACTTCCTCCGAAAAGGCGGACACAAGGTTCTCCATCAATCTAGATGCTCCAGCCCTTAGGGACGAAATGAACCCTAAAAGGGTTTAAGGTTCATATACCATATAGGGAATCATAGTATATGGGAATAGGGCCCCCTAAACCCTAAACCCTAAACCCTAAACCCAAATTTGGTCCTCAAGGGCGGTCGTCGGCTCTCCCAGGATGTTCACGTCAGAACTCCGCCCGGCATGCGGCCACTGCGGCGCGCAACTGCCAGCGTCGCAGCGCAGTGCTCGTTTGTAAGACGCGTCCAGCTATGAGAACGCGTCTTCAGCACATCCGTCTAGATTTCCAGGCGTGAGCGGTTCTGTGTCAGGAGGCATGCCCCTGAAATCTGTCAGGGTGCTCCCATTATACAACACCGGACAGCGAAAACCGCTACACCAAAAACCGGCATCTTACTTTGGCCCTCGAGTTAAGGCCCTACTTCGGCGAAGAGTACTCTGCACAACATGGAACCAGATAAAGCAGTACCCAGTGCGCCCCATAAGGGCTCAGGGCTTAGGATGTGTTTATGTGGGGGGGGGGGGGGTACAGGCTCGGTATACACACATTCCCTAAGGGTCCTCAGAGCAATACTCCTTCACTACGAGATAGAACCGTCCGTGTTTTCTAGCCATGCTGCGGTCGAAAACAACAAACAAACACACCCGAGCCTTAAGTGCTCAACCTTAGCCTACCATCAAAAACATAAGAAGTAGAACAGACCAAACCCTTAGGCCTAAGCCCTACCCTATACCCTATACCCTATACCCTATACCCTAAACCCTAAACCCTAAACCCTAAACCCCTAAACCCAAAGCCCTAAACCCCTAAACCCAATGCCCCCAACCCTAAACCCTAAACCCAAGAAACAGAAGCCGCAAAAAGCAGCCTCGACAGAGCCGATGGCCACACTGGCAGTGACGACGTTCAGCTGCAGCAGCTGATCCTTGGCCTTCGAGGATAGGGGTATAGGGTTTAGGGCTTAGGGCTTAGAGTAATTATAAGGTATAGGGTTTAGGGAAATTATAAGGTTCAGGGTTATCTGGGAGCTCCGGAAAAAGGAAGGAACCCTAGGATACTTCGGGTTTAGGAATCGGGTCCAGGGTTTAGGGCTCAGGGTTTAGGGCTCAGGGTCTAGGGTTTAGGGCTTCGGGTTTCGTCAGGGGTTAGGGACTACTTGGAGGGTCGGGGGACTTAGTAAGTAGTTACATTTATAGACTTATAAGTACCATAATCCCAATTAGGATTCCATTTAGGGCACTTATAACTCTACTTAGTACCTACTTACTAAGTCCTCCGCCCCTCCAAGTAGGGTCTGGGGTTTAGGGGCTTAGGGCTCACGGCTTGGGGTCTAGGGTCTAACGCTTGGGGTCTAAGGCTTAGGGTTTAGGGTTTAGGGTTTAGGGTTTAGGGTTTAGGGTTTAGGGTTTAGGGGTTTAGGGTTTAGGGTTTAGGGTTTAGGGTTTAGGGTTAGGGACTAGGGTCTAGGGTTTAGGTTTTGAATTGTAGGATCCTGATTATACGGAGCTCCTCTACAGCAACCCGTGTTGCCTGAAAAATAACCCTTCAAGGGGCGCGAAGGGGGCTCTAGAGCTTGGTCTATACCTCTTGGGCATGCGAGGGTTGGGTTTAGACTTTAGAGTTTAGGGGTTTTGGGTTTAGGTCTTGGGGTTTAGAGTTTTGCGTTTATGGGCTTAGGGTCTACTTAAGATTTAGGCGCCTGTCGTTTAGGACTCGGACTCACTTTGCTTCCGTATCTGGGGGGATGTTTCAGGTTTAGGCTTTATAGGGTCCAAGGAACACTTACAAAAAGTGAGACTCGTTGTTCAGACTTCTATCTTGCCCAGTCTCTAGCAGGCTCAGGAGCCCTGAAACCCCTCAAACCCTACCAAACCCAGCCGCAACCCTCTAAAGTCCTACACCCTAAACCCTTGCCACCATAAACCCTAAACCCTAAACTCCTAAACTCCTAAACCCTACACCCTAAACTCCTAAACGCTTCCTAAACCCTAAACCCTTCCTAAACCCTAAACTCCTAAACCCTGCCCACCCTAAACCCAAACCCAGCCTCCTCTAGCAGCCTCATGGAGAAGGGCCATGAACGAAGGCCCTTCGATGCCAGCGCCGTGGAGCAGTAGCTCACGATGTTGACCCGAAGATCGAACCTCGAAGGAGCAGGTTTAGGGATTTGGGTCTGGGGATTTAGGTTTAGGCATTTGGGTTTGGGGATCTAAGTTGAGGGCTTAGGGTTTAGGGATTTGAGTTTAGGGATTTAGGTTTAGGGATTTGGGGTTAGGGATGTAGGTTTAGGGATTTGGGTTTAGGGATTTAGGTTGAGGGTTTAGGGTTTAGGGATTTAGGTTGAGGGTTTAGGGTTTAGGGATTTGGGTTTACGGATTTAGGTTGAGGGTTTTGAGATTAGGGGTTTTAAGGATTCAGGGATTATGGTTGAGGGTTTTTGTAAGTTTTTTTGGGGGTAGGGTTTCTGGATTTAAGTTGACGGTTTAGGGATTTAGGGTTTAGGGATTTAGGTTGAGGATTTTGGGTTCAGAATTTATGGTCAACCCCGGTGCAGGATTGAAGGCATTCCTGTAACAGCCAGACCTTTCACTGTCCAGTTCTACAAACCCTTACACGCCCTAAACCCTTATAGAACGTGTAAAATCCTGATTACAGAACCCTTATAGCATCCCTGAAGCCCCAAAAACCCTAAACGGTTTAGGGTTTGGGGTTTAGGGTTTAGGGTTTTGAAACCTTAAGACCCTGAGAGCCAAAACCGACTTGTGCCACGGGACGACCGAGTGCTTCGAAGCAGCTCCAGTGCCTCCACCCATTGGCTCTGCTCCTGCTGCTCAGTGATTTGCGGCATATATACATACATATATATATATATATTTTATAAATATTGTATTATATCTATATCTATATCTCTCTCTCTCTCTCTATATATATATATATGCAGGTTTGATTTTTGTACTAGGGCGTGAATCGGGTGCTATTGATTTTTTTACACGTTAGTAGAGCTTTCGTTGAGCGGGTTCTAGGAGGGTTTTGGCACCAGCTTAAGGGGATTGGACTGGGAACCCTAGACCCAAACCCTAGATGGGTCCAGAGTTTAGGGTTCAGGGGTTTAGGGTTTAGGGTTTAGGGTTTAGGGTTTAGGGTTTGGTTCGTAGGATTTACATATGCGTCTGATACATCTAATGTATGAACGAGGACTAGAGAGTGGTACTTGTACACATCGTTCCGACCGGTCCTGTATATGGCCCTAAACCCTAAACCCAAAACCCAAAGCCCTAAACCATAAACCCAAAGCCCTAAACCTTAAACCCTAAACCCGAAACCCTAAACCCTAAACTCTAAACCCCTAAACCCTAAACCCTAAACCGACCGGTCCTGTATATGGCCCTTGAGGGCCCAAGTGCCGAATACTCGTACGCTCTCCCCAACACCCCTTTTGTCATTAGGCGTGCTGGACCTTCTTTAGGGCTTTAGGGTTTAGGGTGTAGAGCTTCAGGGTTTAGGGTTTGCCTACACACACCCTGTAAATCCCTTATGATGGAACCCTTCTAAAATCCGAGCTAGAACATCCTTATGACGTCTAAGAGAACAACCGGATGACATGCAGCCGACACCATCACTGAAACCACTGCTCCTTGCAAGCAGCAATTCGGCGGTTTAGCGCCAACAGCTCCCTCGAGGGTGGCTCCAGGTCCACGTCACACATGCGAGAGAGGCTCCAATATCCATTAATAAAAGACTAAACCCTAAACCACTAAACCCTAACCCCTAACCCCTAAAACCTTAAACCCTAAACCCTATATGCCTGACCCTAAAACCTCATCCCTAAAGCGGACATTGCTGATGATTCGGATCGTCTTAGTCTCGAAGACTACCCTAAACCCGATACCCAAATAATACAGTATTCATTAACAAGGATACTATAAGGGCTCAACTTCAAAGCCCTGGAAGTAAGACTACTTTCCCTCGACATTGCAGAAAAGCATGCGGCCTTGCTTGCAGAACGGTAAGCCCTAAACCCTCTAAGCCTTAAGTCCTAAACCCTAAACCCCTAAACCCTCAACCCCTAAAGCCTAGACCCCCTCAGCCCGAAATCCTACACGCTAAACTCCGATAGCTCCCCCAAGCTCGGAAAAGAAGCGAGTCGGCGATAGCTGTCCCAGGACATGCCAGCCTCGAAAACCCGAAACCCAAAACCCTAAACCCCGACACTCTAAACCCTAAACCCTAAACCCGAAACCCTAAACCCTAAACCCCCAAACCCTAAACCCTGAACCCCAAACCCTAAACCCTAAACCCTAATCACTAAACCCTGAACCCTAGACCCCAATCCCTAAACCCTAAACCCTAAATCCCTAAACCCTAAACCCTGAACCCTAAATCCCGAAACCCCAAAGGCTCTACGGGCTCTAATCCGTGAGCCCTAAGCCCTGGTAGAGGGTCCTATGGACTTCCCTGCAGCCAGAAGTCATCGAGCCGAAAAGATCAGAGAAGATGTCCGCCGTGGAGTTAGGGTTTAGGGTTTAGGGTTTAGGGTTTAGGGTCTAGGGCTTAGGGTTCAGGGTTCAGGGTTTAGGGTTTGGGGTTAAGGGTTTGGGGTCCGGGGTGTACCTGGACCGCAAAGAACCTACCGTTTTAAGGACTTAAATAAAGAAGTCATAGTAAAGAACCCTAAAAAAAGGAAGGTTTCATAGGGTTAGTTAGGGTTCGAGTTTATAGGATTAAGGTATGGTTTAGGTCTAGGGTTCAGGAACAGGATAAACCTAACCCTAAACCCTAAACCCTAAAACCTGAACAGTTTAGGGCTCAGGAAGCAGCATCCCGAGTCGGGGTTTCTGTGTCATAGGGTTGATGATATAAATCCTGCATAATTGTTTAGGGCTTTAGGGTTCAGGGTTTAGGGGTTTAGGGTTTAGGGTTTAGGGTTTAGGGGTCTAGGGTTTAGGGGTTTAGGCTAGGGTTTAGGGTTTAGGGGTTTAGGGCTTAGGGTTCATCCTTTGGTGTTTCGGTTGATGATATAAATCCTGCATTGCCCATAATCAAGAATATACCGTAATGCCCATAGTTTAGCGCCCTTTAGATAATGCAGGATTTAAATCATCAACATTGGTACCTTTTCTTTTATAGCCTGTTTTAGGGTTAACCGAAATTGGGATCTCACTTAGGGCACTTCTAAATCTACTTGCTACCTACCTACTAAGACTAAATCCTCGGACTCTTCTAAGAGGCAGAAACCCTAAAACCTTCAACCCTAAAGCCTAAGCCCCAAGCCCTAAAACCCTGAAGCTCCAAGTGGTTGGTAATAAAAACTCTTATTGAAACCCTCATATATTCCCTAAAAGTAACCCTGACCTGTGACCCCAAACCCTACAGAATAGTAGGTTATGACCCCTTGGTTTAGGGCCCTGAGGCCAACTAAGTTCATGATCCGTGGCTGTCTGAAGTATAGGCGATTAGCTTACCAAACCCTACACTTCGATATTGCTTTGCAAATGCCTGCTGAAACTTGTTTTGAATCCCAAAACCGCAAAAGATCTTACGGTCCTCATATTCAACCTCTGTAATAATCCTTGCAATAACCCTAACCCTTAAACGAACGCCTATAAGGATTCCTTAAAGGAACGCGTGTTGATCCTGTAAAGCTTTCACACTCCGGGGAGGCGGCAAACACGGCTTCCGCCGCGGCAGCTTGATCTTGTGGGTCTGCCAAGAGGGCAGAAATCACCTCAGGGATGGTAGGGTTTGGGGTTTAGGGTGTAGGGCCTGGATCAAGATTTTGAGGTTGGGGCTTAGGTGGTTTAGGGTTTAAACTATTTTTTCTTCGTTTTAAGAGCCCTTTCGCGACCCTCTGCAAGCATCTCGAAAGCCCCAAAGAGCAGGCTGGACTCCCACTTAGGGTTCAGGGCTGAGGGCATGGGGTGTAGGAATCGGACTTTGGGAGAAGAGCTTGGGCTTTCAGGGCCGAGAGGGCCGAAATCACCTCTGACGTGCCGGGGCTGAGGAGTTCACCCCTAAACCCTAAACCCTAAACACTAAACCCTAGGGGTTAAGGTTCAGGGTGCGGGTCTAGGGGTCTGAGATTTCAGGGGTCTTAGGGGGTCAGGTTGTCGAACGATTCGGCATCTGACAGGCACCAGTTCTCCCGCATTTTCAGCCCTAGCCTTTCCTTGAGGACCAAATGACCCTTAAAAGTAGGGACCTTATTCCCATATACTATGATTCCCTATATAGTATATGAACCTTAAACCCTTTTAGAGTTCATTTCGTCCCTAAGGTT
>CAJNDV010031272.1:8728-28756 GCA_905221635.1 Symbiodinium sp. CCMP2456 | reverse complement strand
CACCCACCCACCCACCCACCCACCCACCCACCCACCCACCCACCCACCCACCCACCCACCCACCCCCACCCACCCACCCACCCACCCACCCACCCACCCACCCACCCACCCACCCACCCACCCACCCGACAGTCCCCAGTTTAGAGATTGGGCATAATTAGTATTGAAGAGATCTCAGTGTTCCTGTAAGTTTCAGAGGGGTTTCGGGTTCGTGTTAGGGTTAAGGGCTTTGAGTTCAGAGTTTACGGTGTAGGTGGTGTAGGCTTATGAGCCATATGCTGCAGAGTCAGGGTCTGATGCTGGAAATTTTCTGCAGACCTTCAGGGGTTTAACGTTTTAGGGTTTCAGAATCCGACTGGTTCAGGTTTGGGGGCTTCAGTTATAAGTTTGGGGTTTTGAAGTTTTGAAGTGTCAATTAATATAAATATTGAGCCAGGCATCTCACCGCATCCGGTGCAATTCCCTCGGCGCTCTGCAGCATGCGCAGATGCTGCAGCGTCTGACCAAAAGATGCAGATCGAGCTCGCCCTAAAATCTAAGGTTAGAAGTATGGGCNNTTTCTGGGGACCCTTAAGGGTACATATAGAGTATATAGTAGGTATATAAGGATCCCACCCTTAAGGGCCCATACTATGGGCCCATGGTTTCAACCTTAGATAAAATGGTTCCTCTAAGGGTACAAAGGACCCAATAATTAGGTACTTTGGTTGCGGATATAGTAGTTTTTAGATTAATATTTGGGAAAGCATATGATTATTAGGTGCTTGGACCCTTAGGGTTCCTTTTAAGGGGCAACATGGATTCTGGGGCTTAGGGTTTTAGGGTTTTGGGGTATCGCAGCGACGCAACGAACCCTGAAAGGGTTAAAGGTTCATATACCCTCTAGGGATTGATACTAGAAGGGTACAGGGCCTGGACTTTTAAGGATATTTTGGTCCTCGAGGAATGTAGAAGCATACGCTGAATAATAATTACCAATACTATTCCTAGGCTTCCCAGCACCCAAACCTCTGATCTAAGAATTAAGATCTACCTGTAGCCGAAAAGGCCTACATTTTTAGGGTTCCTTATCATGGTTTCTATATATAGTTCCTTACAAACGTAGGTCTTTTCGGCTACAGGTAAGTATCAAGGCCCCTGAATATGGGTATAACGGGAAGGGCCAGGATTGAGGCTTTAGCGTTTTCGTGCTTGCCCGGTTGTTTTGGCCTCAGCGAGTCTGCTGGCCTTTGCAGCTCTACTAATTAGAACAGGGTTGGGGGTACATTATGCCTAGGCGTCTGAGTAGCCCCTGTATAATAAGGGTACCCTTGTTCCTACTCTTCGGTTTGACTAAAAGGATCATGAAATAAAAGGGCAAAAGGGTACTACTCAGGAACCTAGATACTGTAATTATAATCGGAAACCCCAAAAGACTATTGAAAACTCTTAAGGCCCCTACATTAGAGAAGAAGCAGGGCCCGCGACCCTGATCTTGTGGGGCCTTCTATTCTAAGGTAGAACCCATGGGCCCCTAGTATGGGCCCTTAACCCTGGGACCCTAATATACCTACTATATACCCTATATATACCCTTAAGGGACCCTAGAATCCCCTGAGGGCCCATGTTAGGGGCCCATGGGTTCAAACTTAGATCTATGGAAGTTGAGAACTTAGACCCTTTGAAGGCTCATGTCGGCCCTAAGGTTAGGGGTTTCGGCTTTAGGGCTCCGGGTTTAGACTTTAGGGGTTTAGGGTGGTTTAGGGCTTAGGGTGTTTAGGGTTTGGGGGTTTCGGCTTTAGGGCTTCAGGTTTAGACTTTAGGGGTTTAGGGTTTAGGGGTTTCAGCTTTAGGGCTTCAGGTTTAGGGTTTAGGGGTTTAGGGTGGCTTAGGGTTTAGGGGGCTTCAGGTTTAGACCCTTCGGGTCCAGGTACCCAATGATGAGGTGCCTTGCCTTTGGCTAGTCGCACATCTATTGAAATAAGGCGGTTTACAAATCCGTGGTGCGCAGCAAACTGTTCCTGCATGACCCCTTCCACACCCTGACGAAGCCTACAAACCATACAAACCAGAAGGGTTTAAGGTTTAGGGGCTTAGGGTCCCCAACCCTAAATCCCTCCATAACGCTTTTACCATGATATTCTGGAGTCCTTTCATCTACACCCGACATACTAAACTTAAACCCTGAACCTTCTACAACCCTGAACCATGAACTTTCATGGAGCGCTCGATTAAAGGAACCCTTACCCAGAGGGTCCGTATAGAATTAGGCCCCAACAGACCATCCTTACAATGGTTTTGAGGGACCTAAATCCATAAAAGTAGTACATGTGGACACTCTTGGTTATAGGAACTCCACAAAACCCTAAACCCCAAACCCTAAACCCTAAACCTTAAAACCTAAATCCTAACCCTAAACCCTAAACCCTTAACCCTTAACCTTAAACCCTAAACCCTAAACCCTAGTTTAGGGTTACAGGCCTCTTCCCAGAGCTGGGCGCGCCCAAGGGCAGACAGGGCGCCGTTGAGGCAAAACAGGTCCGGTGTCACAGACCTGGTTTAGGGTTTAGGGTTTAGGGTTTAGGGTCTCAGGTCCGGGGTCACAGACCTTGAGAGGGTAAAGGGTTCGTGCGGTTTAGGGATGTTGGGGCCTTTTTAAGGTTTTCGGCTTAGGGTGTTTTAGGGTTCAGGGTTTAGGGAACCTTGAGAGCGGGATGTGGGTTTTATAGGGCTTCTTGAACGGGTTCTATGTGGTTGTATATGGCTTTAAAGCCCTAAACCCTAGATCTGGAAGGGTTTAGGGTGTAAGGTTTCAACCCCAAACTGACCGCTGGCTTACAGGCTTTCTGTTCTTATAAGGGTGCTGCTTGACAACCAAAACCAGCACGTCGAAAGCCGTTGCATCTCATGACCTGCAGGTCTGACCTCAGCATCCAATTGGACATGAGCAACACGGGGGGAACGCAGGGATGTCAAGAGGGACTGTGCGAATGCGCCCTCGACAACTGCAAACGGCAAAACGTCTGCTTGAAGTCAGCAACAAAGAACACACAATGCCTGCGCACAGTAGCTTGGCCGAAGTCACCTTGACGGAGTTTTTCAAAGTCCGACACATACAGAACATTTGCTTCCAGAACGTGGAGTTTTTTCCTCCTCCAAATTGCAGCATTCGTAGCATCGCAGCGGTACCCGACACCAAATAAAGACCAGTCATCCTTCTCTGCTGACTCCGCAGATGCTGACTCAAGCGCGAGTCCCAAACCGTCCTGTGTGAAGAGCTGCATCAGTCTCACGATGCCTGCTCCGGTCAACAGCTCGCTGCGCAACACAGTCTGTCGGCTGATGTCCACCGTATTGATAATGCCGAAGTCGCTGGCAGCGACATTTGTCAGACATCGACGAAGGCCGATGGAAAACTTGCTGGACAATGAAAATCGTCCAGCTCTGCCAGCACGCTGCCTGCCAATTTCTGGATGGCAAACGGTGCAAGCTCCTTCTGAGCCTTTATCTTCGCGATCGCCTTGGTCTTAGCTGCAGCCGCAGACCGTTGCTAGAGTTTGCGAGCTCTAGGGAGGTTTGGGGCGTATAAGATTGCAGATCCCTGCCCTGATTAGCAAACCCCACTATCTCGAAAGGACTATAACAGGGATCCCACTATGAGGGCCTTGAAAGCGAGCGTTCAGAGTATGGATTTGGCGGCTTAAAACCCTAAAGGGCGTCCGGGTTTGTTTAATCAGGGGTTTGCAATGAGACTCCAAGGATACGTGGTCTAATGCTGCTTTAAAGTTTAAGGTTTAGGGTTTAGGGATTAGGGTTCATATCGCTCCATTGGCTTGGGGATGAGGATTTAAGTTTTTGCTGAAGAGCATGGGGGCATGGAATTTAGAGACTTTAGGTGGCACAGACTGTCCCTTACTAAAAGATCCGGCAGTAAGGATCCCAACTATAGCCTAAGCAGTAGTCCACCACGATAAAGTTTCGTTGCTTCGCGGGGAATCCTTAGAACACCCCTTTGCAACTCTGTAACAATCTCCAAACAACCGGATTAAGCCTTACACAGCCCTACAAGTAAAACCCTGTAGTGCATTTTTGCCAGGTGTCAAGTTCAACAATCCCCAAAATCATTTATAATTTTAGGGCTCTATGTTAAACCTGAACTTAGGGCTCTATGTTAAACCTGAATCTTGAAAATAATCCCAAACCGATACCAAGTATGTTACTACCTGACCCTTAGCCTTAAGCCCTAAACCCCAAAGCCCAAACCGATACCTGAAACCCTAAACCCTAAACCCTAAACCGTAAACCCAAACCCCCAAACCCTAAACCGCTGATCAAAGTCGCTTCTCTGACATCTCCGCGAGCATGTCCAAGGCCAAGGCCTTGCTAAACGTTGAGCGTGTAGGGTTGAGGGGTTGAGGGTTTAAGGTTTAGGGTGTAGGGTTTAGGGTTTATAGGGGTTTAGGGGTTTAGGGGTTAGGGGTTTAGGGTTTAGGGTTGAGGGGTTTTTGGGTTTAGGGTTTTAGGGTTTAGGGTGTAAGGTAAGGTTGAGGGGTTTAGGGTTTAGGGTTTTAGGGTTTAGGGTGTAAGGTGTACGCATTTCATCGCCACTGATGCTGTGATGATAGCAATACGTCTACTACAACGAAGACGACGAGTGTAATGCTACAGCTGCTATTCCTGCTGCCTTTGCCATCACCACTGCTCCGGTACTGCTCCGGTACGAGTACGACATCTACTGCAATGATGGCTTTCGCTGGATCTGACCTTCGCAAGCTATATCCTGTGTTCGATACCTGAAGACCAGAAACTCCGCCAAGCCGAGAAGACAGAAGCCTAAATGATTTGCAACTGTTCTGGCTTTCCTCTATATGCTAAGCAATATCAGAAAACATCAAGGAATCATAAAGCTAATTACTCCGACAACTATACCAGCGCCCCAAACCCGAAACCCGAAACACTATAACCTATTACCCGTAAACCCCCAAACCCTAAACCCCAAAACCCTAAACCCCCAAACCCCCAAGCCCTAAACCCCACACCTTCAAGCCCCCAAAAACCTTCAACCCCTAAACCCTAAGTCCCAAACCCTAACCCCTAAACCCCCAAAGCCAATACCCTAATCCCCAAACCTCAAATCCTAAACCCCCAAATCCCCAAACCCCCCAAACTCTGAATCTCTAGCCCTAGAATGAATAATTCCCACCGAAGCACCCAGAGGCCGCCCTTCCCACAGGCGGAGAGCGCGGCCGAGACGCCGAAGGCATCGACCTGAAGGGTGGATCAAAGGGTTTTCCAGGGTTTCGGATTTAGGGTTTAAGGGTTTAGGGGTTCAGGGGCTTATAGGGTTTAGGGTTTAGGGGTTTGGGGTTTAGGGCTTAGGGCTCCAAGTAAGCACTTCCAAGAGAAGATGTCCGACGGCGCTGTGTGACACACACATCCACATCCGTTTCGATGTAGGTTCAAGAAAAGTACACTATGCTCCTCCAAGTTGTTCGGCAGAATGGGCACCCCAAACCACACGCAAGAAATCAGCGAAAAGTCCCTTCATTCGATCAATGGCATTGTTCTGATCCACGAGGCACCTGTATGCAGAAGCTGCGCGTTCCGGCAAAGCATGTCGTTTGATGTTGGCACTATCATCGGCAAGATTGTCGTTCACAATCCTGCATAAGTCAACAGTTCCAGTGTCCTGGGATACTCTCGATGTGATGGAATCCAATGTATGTTCAGCTCTCTGTTCACTTGGCGCAGCAGCCGCCACACTGTTCGCCACAGATCAACGTTGCTTGAGCCGCGCAAATAAAGTTCGTCCAAACCCAAAGTTTGCAGTCTGACAACTCCTTTGTACAGGCCCTGGCAGTCAGTATACACCTCTACATGACTGGATAATGCAAGTGCGCAAGCTACAGCGAACAACTCTGATCTGTACGCGGTCTGTTTGCGGGCCGGGAAAACCCTAACGGTCCAAGTCCCAATAAGCATATACTTTCCCAATACTAACCTACAAAGCTACTACTGTCCGTAAACCAAGTACCTGATTATTGGGTCCTCTGGACCCTTAAGGGAAGTCCGGTTGCAAGGAGTGTGCTTCGGTCGGAATGAGGTTCCGCAAGGCGCACAGCCAAGGATGCTGTCTGCTCAATGACTCTCCCTGTTGGCGGTTTCGAACAAGACCCATCCGTGAATAGATGCACTGGTTCATCCGTGCGCAGCAGCTCTGGCAGAGCTGGTAGGCACAGCTTGTCAAGCTCAGCGGGGTGTAGGGTTCAGGGTTCAGGGGTTTAGGGGTTTAGGGGTTAAGGCGTCGGATTTAGGGTTTAGGGTTTAGGAGTTGCGTTTCAGGGTTTCTCAAAGGGGCTCCTTTTAGAATCTAGGGTCTAGGGCCTTAAACTACCAAAACCTACTTTTTTGTAGGGTCCCTGTAAATTCGATATTAGGGTTTCCAATAAGGACCTACAAAAAAGTAAGTTTTAAGGTTTATAGAGATGAGGACTTGGGGTGTTCAGGGTCGATCAGAGGGGGTCGGGAAGAGGCTTCAAGGGTTCCTTGCAGGGGTTCCTTCAGAGGACTCTAAAGGGTTTAGGGTAGGGCCTGTAGGCCTATAGGCTGAAGCTTTAAAGCTTAGGCTTAGGGGTCAGGGTCTGTAGTCTATAAGGTTCAGGGTTCAGGGTCTTGGTTGTGTGTTTGGAGTTCTGTGTCGTCGGTTTGGTGTGTGTCTTCGGTGGTGTTGCAGGGGTCAAGGGGGTTTGGGCGGACCGAGGGACTGTAAGTGCCGATCTCCCAAACCCTAACCCTTACACTCTAAGGACTCATATTTTAAGGCTTTTGGGCCCAAAGACCCTACTGTATAGGGCTTTAAGGGCTATTTTGATGCTAAGGGTAGACCTTGATTGAGAAGGAGAAGGAGGGATGAGACATCGCCAGAAGTCCAGTGACCTACAAAAAAACTGGATATTGATACACAAGATACACTGCTTCTGGGCCGTGTGGGCACCCTATAAAACTGCGCAACCCCCTACAAAACCAGTAACTGCGGCTTTGTAGGGCATGTTCATCAAGGCCTGATTGCGCGTTCTACAGCATGCAACGACTTTGTTGAAGCAATGGGTTCCCGCGCCCCCAGTTACACGCCCGACAAAGAACCTTCTATGAAACCCGTACCTGGACCCCAAAAGTGTGTAAAACAATAGCCCTTTAAAGGGTTTTGGGCCATTATGTCACCTCCTTTTGAGAGTTTAGGTAAACCCCAAAGCCGAAAAGCCGTAAACCAAACACAAAATCTTGCGGCGAAGCTGTTTACACGGATTACCCGGAGCGCTAAGCCCTACCCAGATCCCCAGCTATCCTTTCTTCTATATCTTAAAGACCCCTTGGTGCCGACGAAGAAATCCCTTCCAAGAGTGTGCATAGTTGAATATACCCGAAGCCCCTAAACCCTAAACTGGCGCTAAACCCCAAACGCTAAACCCTAAACCTTGCTGAGCAAGGCCCTTCCGTTATCGTTCAAAGCTGAAACCCTAGATGGGAGCTAGGATTTGGGGGACCCTTGGGGATATAGACCCTCTCAATAAGGTCCCGTTTAAGGGAGCCAAAAGTAGGGTTCAGAAGGGGTACCCTTTAATGGGTACCCCTAATAATACTACCTACTAGAGGCTCAGCTCGACTTGAAATGGCGAACTAGTAGATTACGGCTCGCGACTTTTGACCCCTTGAAGGGTTTCTGGTTAGGGCTTGGGGGGTTTAGGGTTTAGGGTTTAAGGGTTGTGGTTAGGGCTTGGGGGGTTTAGGGTTTAGGGTTTAGGGTTTAAGGGTTGTGGTTAGGGCTTGGGGGGTTTAGGGTTTAGGGTATATAAGGTATAACGGTATACCCCTCAAATCCGGTCGGTTATGGCTGACCTGCACCGACGATTCGCGGAGAAAGCCGAACAGCGAGAGCGCTGCTGCCCACTCCGAAGCCTCCGGAGTAAGGGGCTCCGTTGAATGGTTTAGGGTTTAGGGCTTGGGGTTTAACTGACAGAGGGTTGAGCGCTTAGCATTATTCCTGCAATGAGGGTACCTTGCTTGAGGGTCCCTTTGTGATGGGTTCCCTGTTAGGGGTAACTTTTGTTAAGGGCTTTCTTAAGGGCTCTTTTGAGCTTTGTAAGTGCACCTTGAAGTGTTTTTGCCGGCTCCTACATCTGGTGGATTGCAGGGGTTTTGCGGACTTAGGGAAACCCCTGTGAAAAACCTTGTGGTCCTTCATTAGGATTTAGGATTTGGGGTTTAGGGGTTCAGGGTGTAGGGTTGGTCGGTATCGCGGCACAGTGGAGGGTAGTTGCAGGGTTTTGATAGTGTTTGCATTTTTCTACAGGTTTTACGAGGGAGGTATCAGAGCTTGACAAGGATGTGATATTTCTATGGCTTCGTACGAAGGTTGTTGCCAGGGATTCATAGAGGGTCCTTGAAGCGACCTAGGACTTTACGAGGTCTAGGATGTAGGGCTTAGGCATCTAATGGCATCTAAAGCGTCTCGGGCTTCGGGCAGCTATTTAAGGACGAAGTGAACCCCAAAAGAGTGTATGGTTCAAATAATAGCTGGATTCTTAGTATACGGGCGTCGGACCCCTGTTTTGTCAGGGTCATGTGGTCCCTATAATGTATAGGACAATACGAACCGTTTGTCAGGCACGGGTTGGGGTATTGGGTTTAGGGTTTAGGGTTTAGGGTTTAGGGTTTAGGGACCCTAAACCCTAAACCCCTAAACCCTAAACCCTAAACATCAAGCAGGCCCACCACGCCAATCAGGTTCTTCCTTGCCAGCTGAGGAAAGATCCAGAAACATCTGGGGGTTCTAGGAAGCTACGGAAAGTTATGAAAAGCTATGACAAGCTACGTAAAGCCATTAAAAGCTACAACTTAAGAACTCTTTCCAATAATTCGCTTAGCAACTTTTCAGGTTCACAAAACGATGCACTTTCTCCACGCTCGCCATTGGCTGTGTGTGGGGTGCTACCGATCTCAACTTCCTGTTTGCTATGAAAGACGAGACAAAGATAAAAGTACATAAAACTGGAAGAGGCTGGAGAGACTTGCAACTCTAGAGGAAGCTGGACACCGGACTCGCCAGAAAGTTAAGGCGGGGCCCAGGTTGAGCAAAGGAGACATGAGTCTACCCGTCTCGTTGCCTCTGCACAAGCAAGGACCTAGTTGTGTAGTTGTGTAAACTACGCTAGACAAGGCCTGCGCATGGTGCGGTAATCCCAAAACGCTGAAACCCTTACCAACTATACAAGCCTACATCTAGCTTAACAGCGTCAATACCCAAAGCCGTACATACAAAACCCATAAGCTCTGCAGCACTAGCGCCGCAACCGTAACCTTAAGCTACCACAACCTACTTTTTGAGGTTCTTGTAACATACCCCAGTTTGGAGTTCATAGGGACCCTACAAACAACAAGAAGGCTTTGGTAGTTCAAGATTGTTATTAACACCGAAAACCCCTAACATACAGCCCGGGAGCCCTAAACCCTGAACCCTGTAAATGTAGGGGTTGACAAAATTACCAATACTATAACTAATCATTGTATAATGGTCCCCAAAACCCTATTCTAAAAGCCTCTATAGTAAATCCTAACCCCAAGGCTCAAAATAGCCCAAAAACCTGAAGCCTTATACAGCATGGTCTTTGAGCTCCAAAGCCTTAAAAAGATCGTCCTTAGAGCCTTAGGGTACTAAAGGGCACCTTCAGTAAAACCCCTGAACCCTGAACCCTAAACCCCAAAACACGAAGCCCTAAACCCCTAAACACTGAATAACCCGATTCTAACTATTAAGGCCCCTATAGTAAACCCTAAACGACCAGCTCAGCCTTCTCACAGGCTACCACGGCGGTGCTGTAGCTCACGATATCCGGCTTCGCGCTTTGCCGGTCCATTTCCTGGTTTGGGTTTAAATAGGGCCTGTGGGTTCAGGGTTTAGGGCCTAGGTTTAGGGTTTAGGGTTTAGGGCTTAGGTTTACGGTTTGGGGTTTAAGGCTTCGGGTTTCGGGTTTAGGCCTTAGGGTTTAAGGTTCAGGGTTTAGGGCATCTAACTTTAATGTAGGATCCTACAATTTAAGGTATCTTCCTCAGTTAAGGGATATTGGAGTCTCTGGGTTCTTCGCGGTTTACCCGAACGGTCCGCACCCTAAGCCCCAAACCCGAAATCCTAAACCCCAGAAAGCCTAAAAACCTAAATCCTAAACACTCGACGTTAAACCCTAAGCCCTATAAATCCTAAACCTCCTTTCGGGAGGGTCCGGAATCTCTTATAGTAGAATCCAGAAAGATGGAACATGACTATCCTCATGCTCTTAAGGTAAAGCACAAGCAATCCTAGCACTAATCTTCCTAGACCCATCTTCCAACTTTCGGGGATTCGCTGAAAGGAGAGGCACTGGGTCTCTTTGAGGTCTCATTTCAAAGAAGTCCGAGATTTGAGAGTCCCGAAAGTATGAGGACCCGTTTGGGTTTAGGGTTTTGGGTTTTGGGTTTAAGGTTCCTCAAGCATTTTACGGGTTTCGGGTTTAATTAGCGTTCTGTAGGTTTCTAGACTCATAGAGGGCTGTTTGCTGCTGGGTTTGAGGTTTTGAGGCTGATTAGGGGTGGGAACTGATGTTTATGGTCTACCTCTAGCCCCAAACACTTCAAAATAGTAGGTTATGACCTAGTTTAGGCCAAGGTCCTCAAAGCTAAACCTTACACTAGACTCGCAACTACTAGGTTTAGGGTTATAGGGTGTAGTGTTTAGGGGTTTAGAGTTTAGGGCTTAGGGGTTTAGGGTGAAGAAGCACTTGAACCTTGAGCCCTGGACCCTCAACCCCACGCCCCAGAAAATCCTATACCTTCTTAGGGATATATGGGTGGTTGTCAAAATTAGGGTCCCTTCTTGGGTCCTTATTATATTACGGAACCTATTATTTAGGGTACCCCAAAAGGGACCCTAATTTTGACAACTACCCATATGTCCATACCCTAAACCCTAAACCCTAAACCCCAAACCCCCACGCCCCACCCTAAACCCCAAACCTTAAACCCTAAGCCTAAACCTACCTTCGTAGGGATATATGAGTTCTCAGTCCGAATCTCGCGTCCTCTAGCAGCACCACCGCCTTTCGCCAGGCGTGGCCTGCGAGGCACTTCGATGCTTCAGGGCTGTGGGGGCCGTGCCGTTTTTTTTTGGATGGCCCTTTTGAGGCTGTACCGTTTAGGGTTTAGGGTTTAGGATCCCAAGCCCTAAACCCAAAGCCATGAGAGCCTAAACCCCAAACCCGAAAGTCTCTGTATGTGAACCCCCATACGGCCTGGGTTAGAGGTTTGGCGCTTGACGTGTTTTTGTTGGGAGTTTGGGCTTCAAGGTTGAGTGTTCGAGTTAAGGTTGGTGATGTTCCGAACCGACAAGGACAAGTCTAAGCGTGAATATAACAAATACAAGATTGTCTACTACATTGGTGCTTGGAACTTCAAACACCCTTACCAGAAGCCCGCTGGACCCGACATGACACGAATAGACGGTAGATTCAATGAGGGCGAGTATAGGGGTATTCCGTAGTTATCATGCATGAGGGCTTTTCAGGAGCACTCGTGCTCGCACTTCGAAGATTCAATATCCCGGCCTTAAAAACGGGATTTTCTGCAAAAGAAGACACCTTGCTCCTAGACTGTAATGGAGTTCAAGGTCTCCAACAATGAGGGGAGGTTCTCAAAGTTGGATGGCAGGTCAGGAAGGGTGCCAAAATAGCTCCTCTAGGAGCTTCGCTCTCGCCCCAGTGGGGATCTCTGCCCCAGGGTTGAGGTTTAGGGTTTAGGGTTTAGGGTTTAGGGTTTAGGGTTTAGGGTTTAGGGTTTAGGGTTTAGGGTTTAGGGTTACAGTTCAATTGCCTTCAACGCCCCTGGCCTTTCCAAATTGTCTCCATTCAATGGAGGAGCCATGCATGAGGACCCCTGTGACGGTTTCAGCTCCCCGTTTAGGGGTTTAGGGTTTAGGGTTTAGGGTTTAGGGGGAGGGTCTAAGGTTAGAGGTTAAAGCTTTCCAGTCCCATTCGACAAGTACTCGAGCCCCAAACCCTGCAAGTTCAAACAGGGATTCTTGCCTCGTCCAAGTATAGATGCGGTTTCTGTAAGACGTGAGAAGCAAAGCTGTGCCCCCGAAGGGTGTCTTTAGTTTAGGGTTTACCTGGACCCCAAAATAACCTACCCTTTCTCAAGACTTGTGACAGGAAATCAGAACAAGGAACCCGAAAAAGGTAGTTTAGGGTCAGTTAACAAGAGAAGCTGCTACATGTCGCCCATACCCGGAAAACCTCCAGGCACATGCTGAAATTGGTAGGCTGCTGAATCTGAAGGTAGGGCTTAGGGTTTCGGGTTTACTGCGAGGCTCCTTTACTATGAATCCTTTATATAAGTCCTTCCAAAAGTATGTTTTAAAGGTTAAGGTAAGGGTTGAGTGTGTGCGTTAGCTCTTCGGTTTTAAGATCTGCTGGGCTGTCCGGGGACCCTTAACTTGAGCCGTTTCAGACCTCGTTAATAGCAACCCTGATAAGATCCAAACCCTAAAGCCTAAACTCGAAGTTACCCTCCTACCCCAAACCCTAAACCCTAAATCCTAAACCCTCTTAGGTTACAAAGCTTACCACAAAACACTTCGATTCTACGACCCCGGCACTTTGCCCAAATTCGGAACTTTTCAGCGCCATGCGTTCCACAGCAGAAGCTCTTCAGAGCCGCTTTGAGTTCGTGTAGGACCCTAAACCCTAAACCCTAAACCCTAAACCCTAAACCCGGAACTAAACCCTCTCAGTTTCAGGGAGCTCTCTGGGTAGGGTAGGCTTTCGGAGTTCCTCTAGGGTTCCTTTCTCGGGTCCTTTTCAG
The DNA here is from genome assembly GCA_905221635.1 of Symbiodinium sp. CCMP2456. Classification (NCBI taxonomy): domain Eukaryota; class Dinophyceae; order Suessiales; family Symbiodiniaceae; genus Symbiodinium; species Symbiodinium sp. CCMP2456. The sequence continues at coordinate 15,889 of CAJNDV010031272.1, read as the reverse complement.
TATCAGGGTACGGTCTAGCAGCTACCCAGACCCCCGGGAGGATCTAGAAAGTAGAACCCCTGATTTGGAACCCTCTACTACTCAGGGCTCTTTAAACCCTAAACCCTAAACCCTAAACCCTAAACCGTCTACTTTTTGGATCCTCCCGGGGGTCTGGGTTAGGGTTTAAAGACTTTCAGGCTTTCGGGTTCTTGTTCTTCAGTTCCTGCTGGCTCTAGGTCAGAGCCCATAAAACTGTATAGGCCTAAACCCTAAACCCTAAAAAACCCTCAACCCTAAACTCTAAACCCTAAAACCCTAAAACTCTAAACCCTAAACCCTGAACCCTAAAACCCTAAAACTCGAAAACCCTGAACCCTAAACCCTAAACCCTAACCCTGAACCCCAAACCCTAAACCCTAAACCCCGGAGTCCCACGTGGACCCTCAGGGTTCCTTTAGGGTTTAGGGTTTAGGGTTTAGGGTTTAGGGTTCCCAAACCCTGAACCCCGAACCCTAAATTAGAGTCCCAGGTGGACCCTCAGGGTTCAGCTGCCTCGCCGACAAGCGTCAATTGCTGCATTGTAAACGATGGTGTTGGGGACCAGCTCCTATGGCTGGTGCTTTGAGGCTTTGGGGCCCCTTTAAAGGATACTATCTTCTATAGGGATTCGAGGCTTCCTTTAGAGGGTATTCTAGGGTTTTAGGGCTTTTGGGGATTAGGTTTTTTGGGTTCTGGGTTTAGGGTTTTGGGTTTAGGGGTTTAGGGGTTTTAGGGCTTATGCGGTTTAGGGTTCTAGGGTTTTGGGTTCATAGGGTTTTAGGGCTTTCAGGGTTTAGCTTATAACCATGCAGTAACAGCCGATAATGAAACTTTTATTGAGGGATATACATTTCGAAACAAATATGTATTTAAATACTTTTCTAAAGGGCCTTAAATACTTTTCTAAAGGGCCTTATATGGCTGTCTCATAAGTCTTATTCAACTGTTACTGAGTGGGGGCAGTATCCAACTTCTGAGGGCTTTTATGAGGCTGCACATAAGGTTTCCAGCAACGTGATAAGGGTTCCGCCATTCAGGATTTAATGAGCTTTACAGGGTTGTGTAGGGCTTGATAACTTTTTTGTTTTACAAGGGTTGTTATGAAGGATTCTTCGCGAAATTTATTTGGCCTTGTGAGATTTTTGGAAAGCTTCAACGAAGTCAGGCAAGTGCTACAGCGTAGACCCTCTGCCTCTTGTATAACTTGAAATTCAGTCCATGAAGACGAGATATACACTAACAGGGTTCAAGGTTCATGTGGGAGTTTCCGAAAACAATGGGTACCTTATTATGGGGTCCTTATAATGAGGATCCTACTATTTAGGGTACTATCTTAGGGTCCCCTATTTTCGGAAACCCCATATGGGGGCTGTTCTTTGTTATGGCTGCAGCCCGTAACTCGAGAATCGCCTTGCGCTTCGCCCTTGCGCCGTGCTGGTTTTGGAGCAGGTCCTAGACCTGCATCCTTAGGGACGAAATGAACCCTAAAAGGGTTTAAGGTTCATATACCATATAGGGAATCATAGTGTATGGGAATAGGGCCCCTACTTTTAAGGGTCATTTGGTCCTCAAGGATCAAACTATTAAGGTGCGCTGTTTTGTCTAGGGTCAAGAAGCAGAGGCTTAGAAGAACTCTCATATACATTATAAGATTCATAGTACATGGGACGGGTCTTTTCCAAGCCTTAAGCACAAGCCTAAAAAGTAGGAGCCAAATGCCTTTTCAAATTATGAATCCCTATCATGGTACATGAAACTTAAAATCCTTCTTCAAGGTAGTTTCGTCCTAAAGGAGCCTCAATCCTAAAGCTGTTCAAAGCCCGCAACCAAAACATCACCCTCGGCGTATCTGGACTCTAGACCCCACTGTAAGCTGTGGTACTGGTGTTGGCTACCCTGGCATCCCCTTTTAGAAAAAGGCAGACCAACAAAATGTACTGCATGCACCCCATAAACCCCAAACCCTAAATCCTAAACCCTAAACCTGAAACCCTAAACCCTGGTATCCCCCCAAAAAGCTATGCAACAAAATGTACTGCACTCCATAAGCCCTAAACCCTTAACCCCAAACCTTGGCGGGTACATGGACCCTTGCCTTAGGCACCAATTACCCTTAAACGTACGCTCTACACCTAGGGGCCCTATACCCTTGTATTATGAAGCCCTATATAGTGTATGAAACCTATGGTTTTTTTTAGGGGGTCATGTCGTCTGTAACCCTGAGGGTCCAAGTACCCCGCATAGTAGAGCTTCAAGGTACAAAAATGCACTCAGAGGATGGATTGTTGGAACCTACAACACGACTATTTGGGCACTTGGACCCTTAGGGTATATGTGTTTAAGGGTTCATGTCATCTGTAAGGTACCCAGAGACTCCAAAACACCTTAATTAAGGAATATACTTTCAATTATAATAGGATCCCTAATATGATTTAAAGTATATTCCTTAATTAAGGGGTTTTGGAGTCTCTGGGTGGTCCAAAGTCAAGGTCAGCCGAAGGCGCCTGGTGCTGCATCTCCCGGAACATGCCCAACGCCTGCAAGGCAACTTCGGCCTAAACCCTAAACCCTAAAGCCTAGGGCTGAGGGCTTGAAGGGTTTAGGGCTTTCAGGGTTTAGGGTGTAGGGCGTAGGGTTTAGGGTTTGGGGTTTAGGGTTTAGGGGTTCAGGGTTTAGGGCTCTTAGGGTTTAGGGCTAAACCTTAGGGCTGAGGGCTTGAAGGTTGAAGGTTAGACCTCGGGGTCCCTAGAAAGTCTATATGGGTCCCCAAAATACTACGGCACCCTTAGGGTTTAGGGTTTAGGGTTTAGGGTTTAGGGTTTAGGGTTTACTACGGCACCCTTATAAAAAGAACACCCAAAAGGGACTGTACTTTAGAGAGCTACCCGCATGAAGGTTTCCAGCAAGAACCTAGGCCATGGCAGTTTAAAGTAGGTTCTTAGGTGGTTCATGCATTTCCGACACTTCGACGTGCACCGGCAACCCAAACCCTCCAACCCTCAAGCACAACACTAACCCTGCACCCCAAAGCCCAATAGACCAGAGAACCCGACACCCAAAGCCTTCAATGCTACACCCCAAATGAAACCCTGAGCCCTCCGTAAACCTGAAGTCCTAAACCCAAAGCCCTAAGCCTTAAATCCCTAAACCCTAAACCCTAAACCCTAAACCCTAAACCCTAAAACCTAAGCCCTAAACCCTAAACCTAAGCCCTCCCTAAACCTTATGCCCGAAACCCAAAGCCCTAAAGCCCTAACCCGCAACCCATAGGGTTTAGGGTTTAGGGGTTAGGGTTTAGGATTTAGGGTTTAGCCTTATCTGCCCCAAGCCTTATCTGCCCGAAGCCGCAAAGCATAGTCTACCCTGCTGCGCTGCAAGCCAGAGCCAGATCCTGTGTAACCCTACCTTGAGGTCCAAATGACCCTTAAAAGTAGGGGCCCTATTCCCATTTTCTATGATTCCTTTTGTGGTATATGAACCTTACACCCTTTTAGGGTTCATGTCGTCCCAAAGGTACCCGCTAAACCCTAAAATCCGAAACCCAATGCTCCGCACTAAGCGACAAATTAGGGTCCCTTTTCAGGCTCCCCAAGTAGTACGGCACCCCTCTGCAAAAAATACCCTGAACGGACCCTCTAAACCCTGAACCCTAAAGCCCAAAACCCTTAAGACCCCTAGACCCAAACCCTAAACCCTAAACCCTCAAACCCTTAAGCCCTAAACCCAAAACCCTAAAACCCAAAACCCAAAACCATAAAACCCAAAACCCTTAAACCCTAAACCCTCAAACCCTTAAAGCCGAAACCCAAAACCCGAAAACCCTAAAACCCTAAACTCAAAACCCTAACACCCAAACCCTAAACCCTCAAACCCTTAAACCCTAAACCCAAAACCCTAAAACCCTAAACCCTAAACACTAAACCCAACCCTAAACCCCAAACTCAAAAAAACCCTAAACCCTAAACCCTAAACCCCAAATCCTATAATACCCTTTTAAAGGAAGCCTAGGGTCCCTATAGAATATAGTACCCTTTAAAGGAACCCTAAAACCCTTAGAGATCTGCCCAGGTCGCCTGGGGCCAGGCGCTGCGCCGGCCCAGGCCCGAGACGAAGATTGTGAAGTGCCTCGCTCTTCTCTTAAGGTGTATGGGGCTTAGGGTTTAGGAAGGTTTGGGTTTAGGGTTTAGGGTTTAGGGTTTAGGGTTTAGGGTTTAGGGTTTAGGGTTTGAGGGTTTAGGGGTTTAGCGGTTTTTGGAGTTTAGGGGTGTAGGGGTTTAGGGTGTATGGGGCTTAAGGTTTACCCAGAGAACCCAATACCCCTTAATTACGGAATATGCCCTAAATTATAGGGCCTCAATAATATGGTTTAAAGTATATTCCTTAATTAAGGAATATACCTTAAATCATCACATTAAGGCCCTATAATTTAAGGCACATTCCTTTATTAAGGGGTACTGGGTTCTCTGGGAAGGTGTATGGGGCTTAGGGTTTAGGAAGGTTAGGGTTTAGGGTTTAGGGTTTTGGGTTTAGGAAGGTTAAGGTTTAGGGTTTAGGGTCTAGGGTTTAGGGTTTAGGGTTTAAGGGTTTAGGGTTCAGGGGTTTAGGGTTTAGGGTTTGAGCGTTTAGGGGTTTAGGGGTGTAGGGGTTTAGGGTGTATGGGGCTTGGGGTGTACCCAGAGAACCCAATACCCCTCATTAAGGAATATGCCTTAAATTATAGGGCCTCAATATTGTGGTTTAAAGTATATTCCTTAATTAAGGGGTATTGGGTTCTCTGGGGGGTTTCGGGTTTAGGAAGGTTCGGGTTTAAGGTTTGGGGTTTGAGGGTTTGGGGGTTTAGGGGTTTTAGGGGCTTAGGGGTGTGGGGGGTTTAGGTTTACCTGTAGCCGAAAAGACCTACCTTTTTAGGGTTCCTTATCAGGGTTTCTATATACATATATATATATATATATATATACATATATATATATATAGAGTTCCTTGAAAAAGGTAGGTCTTTTCGGTTACAGGTAGGGTTTAGGAAGGTTAGGGTTTTGGGTTCAGGGTTTGGGAAGGTTCGGGTTTGAGGGTTTAGGGTTTGGGTGTGGGTTTAGGAGGTTATAGGGTCGGGGTTCAGGGTTTAGGGTTTAGGGTTTCGGGTTTGGGGTCGAGGGCTTCTTGGGGTTCAGGGGTTTGGCGTTTAGGGTATAGGTTTAAGGTTTATAGGGTTTGGGGTCTAGGCTTATAGGGTTTAAGTCTAAAGCCACATTGAGTTCTTAGTGTGTCGGTTTCAGAGATTAGGTTAGGTGTGGTTCGTTGGTGTGTGTGTGTGTGTGAGTGCACGTGCATACTGCTATCTTTGGCTTTCTGAGCCCTGAAACCCTGAACCCTAAACCCCCAAACCCTGAACCCGAAACCGTGCTTTACGATTGTGACGATCAAGCTTTAGGGCTTGCAGTGATCCTAGGATGCGGGTTAAGACCCACAGCAAAAACAAATTTCAAGTCATGATAGGTTTAGGGTTTAAGGTTTAGGGTTTAGGGTAGTTATGAAGTCATGATAGCTTCGTCAGGAGCCCTATTCTTTCGAAACGCCCTGCGCCAGAGGGCAAGGTGTTTCAAAGCTTACAAGCATCCTTTACAGAGCCCACAATCGAAGTCTAAAGCAAAAACACCACATCAAGATCCATTTCTTGATTGAAGGGTTGGGCCGACCCTAAACTCAATCCTGAATCCTATGGAAAACATGCTGCACCTAAACCCTAAACTCTAAACCCTAAACCCTAAATCCAAACCCTACACCCTAAACCCTAAATCATGTCTGCGCTTGACGCAGGCTCTTAAGGCTGGCCTTCAGGCGGTGAAGATGCCAGCTCCCCTGACATTGCGAGCCTCCCCCCAAGCCAGGGAGCACGCGGCACGGTTTAGGGTTTAGGGTTTAGGTTTTAGGGTTTAGGGTTTAGGGTTTCCGTGCATTCCAGATACCAGGTTGTGAGCGCCGAGTGCACTCGTGGTTCGCTGGTCTGCAGCGCCGACAAGATCGACGTCCAGAGGAGCGAGAAGACACCCCAAGGGCAGACCCTGCCGATGTAGACTAATTTCATTGTGAAATTTTGGGTGTAAAATTTGCATGTTTGGTAATTTTACACCAAATATTTAAACTGATGTATCAAAAAATAACTTCAATATTGATCAAAATTAAGTTCAAATTGCACTGCAATCACAAATGATCGGCTTCCTGCCAAGGCGTTTATTCGCTGGCGTTGGCCGTATTCTTTAAGGCACTGGCTGAACTTCTGACCTAAACCCTAAACCCTAAACCCCAAAGCCCTAAACCCCTAAACCCCAAACCCTAAACCCTGAAAGACTGTTATTTGCCTCCCTCCTGCAATCGCTCCGTACCCTGCTGGTCCCTGAGAGCAGCTTGACAAGTCCTACACCCTAAACCCTAAACCCTAAACCCTAAATCCTAAACCCTAAACCCTAAACCCTAAATCCTAAACCCTAAACCCTAAACCCTAAATCCTAAACCCTAAACCCTAAACCCTTAATTTCGAAAAGACCCGTTCTCCAGGTCTGGCTGCACTTGTCGGAGGTTTGCGGACCTTCAGCAAGAGCTTTCTTCGTCCCTTGCTTGTTGCTCCCCACAAGATGCGCAAAATCCCCTATTCTGATACTTATACCCTAAACCCTGAACCCTAAACCCTAAACCCTAAGCCCTAAACCCTAAGCCCTAAACCCTAAGCCCTAAGGGTCCAAAGGACCCAATAATAAGGGACTTTGGTTGCGGATGGTAGCTATCTAGGTTAGTATTTGGGACCCTTGGCATCAAAATAGCCCAAAAGCCTTTTGTAATAGGGTCTTTGGGCCCAATAGCCTTAAGATATGAGTCCTTAGAGGGTAAGGATATTGGGTTTAGGGTTTGGCAAAGGCTTTTGGCCCGCGCGGCCGTGCTTGAAAAGCAGGCGGGCAGTTTAGACTTCAGGCACACCTTAAACCCCTCAACTTGTAGAACCCTTACGCGGACCCTAATTAAATCTAAACACTGATCCCTAAACCCGAAACCCTAAATAGTCACCCTAGAATTAAATAGCTGATCCCTAAACCCTAAACCCTAAATAGCCGTAAACCCTAAACTCCTAAACCCTAATCCCCTAAACCC
>CAJNDV010031271.1:36806-49856 GCA_905221635.1 Symbiodinium sp. CCMP2456 | reverse complement strand
TCCAGTCGGCTGCACACCTGGTGCCATCCTGGCCGTGGCTTGTCAGCTTACCAGATTCCTTGGAGGAACTGGACACCGAAGGACCACTGACTACAAGGGTGACTTGGTTTGTTCTTCGTCACTAGGTGTTGGCCCACAGACCCTTCAGGGTGGAGGCGCTCACCAGTGACGCGCCGGGGTTTACCGCTTGAAGCTACGGCGCGCCGAGCTTCCCTACCAATACCCACAGGGAATACCCACAGGGACTTAAGGTCTGGTCCTGAACAACATGAGTTGCTATGGTTTACGGTTTAGGGTTTAGGGTTTAGCGTTTTTTAGGGCTTAGGGTTTACATGGTTAGTCCCAAACCCTGTGAGTGTTTTGTACGATTCTCTTGATCCAGGACTCTGCTACGGGGGTGTTGGAATGATGTTCAGACTGCCCGTCACCATAGACTAGAGCCCGTGCAAGGGAGACAGCTTTCTGAGGCACACCTGCCGCCGACTCTGTGAAACTGATCGACGCCCGGCTCTAAACCTGCCTAGAGGATCCCCAAGCCCCCTGAACATCAGGGTTTGAAGATGTTTACTGTTTTAGGGTGTGGATTTGGGGACTGTGGCGACCGCAGCCCCTCTTCGAAAAGGGTATTGGGCTTTCAGGTTCACTAGGTTTGAAAGGCCCTGGAGGATTGCCCTGCGCCGTACCAACTCTAACCAGCAAAAAACCTTCGAAAGGATCAGCTCAAGTGCCTAGGGCTTCAGAGTTTGGGTTTTGTTTGCGGCCATGCGAGGTGCGACTAGAAGTATGCCTATTAGTTGAACTGGCAACTATGATAATTCAAGGAACCGCCAGTGTAATTTGCGATGGCGATGATGTGGTGGTGGTGATGGTCGTGGTCGTTGTCGTGGTCGTGGTGGTGGCCTTGCAGGAGGAGGAGTGTTACTGCTGTTGCTGCAGTAGAAATAACGACATGTGGCTTGCAATGCACCGCGTGTCAAGCTGAGGACAGATGTCCACGGGAGAACTGCTGGTTCAGGTTCTACGCTGCAGTGGGCATGCCGTACCAGAAAGGCGATGTTTTACACGGTGTTGGGGTTGTATTTCTGAGTCTAGACCAGCTAATTCTTAGTCGTGGCTTTGCCTGTTCAGGGAGTCAGTAGGCCCGCAGGAAGCGTGTGGGCATGCGCTTGCGCTGCATGTCCTGCGTACTGTAGAAGACTATTTTCGGAATGGTGGCATCAGGATTTACACACACCTCTCTGCTCATACCAATCGGGTTTGACATTGTCTGGATTCTGGATAGAGAGGCAACATACCTTGTTTCGGCTGACCGGTTCCGTTAAAACCCTAGCTGCTTAGTGCTTCACAACCAGGCGAACCCCGATCAGATTGACCATAGACCTTACAGTACTTATGATCGTTGCCTGGTAGTAGTATTGTTAGCACTGGCATACTTCTTCGTTTCCAAATGCCGACGGCTGCGGAGCCGCGTGAGTTTACCCCACAGCCAAAACCATACACAAACCTCACGTTTTGCAAATTCTGGAACCTCCCATCGAACCTCAGCAGCCCTTACAGCGACCCTTCAACAGATGGGATTCCAGCGAATCCCAAACCTTACATTCCGGAACACATGGACGCTGCAAATAATTAAGCCTTGTAGCAACTTGTGGAATTCTGCGCCCTTTGACGGCAAACCGGCGACTACCAGAAATCCGATAACTACGCCAATACAAGCTTTGAGAAAAAAAGTGAGTATACCAAGCGCGGAGTCCAGGAAACCCAGCACATAAGCCATTGCAAACCTGGAGAACAAGAACTGACCATAACCCAAATTCTTCTGGCAAGCGTTTGCCTGACCCCCATACATCCCTGAGCTCCTAAACCTTCAACCGCAAACCCTAATCCCTCAGCCAGAACCCTAACGCCTAAACCCTAAACCCTCAACCCCAAACTCTAAACCCTCAACCCCGAACCCGAAACCCCCAACTTGGCTTCCGACTGTGGCCTTCTTCTGGCGGTTTAGAGTTTAGGGTTAGCTAGGCCAGAGGCACAGTAGCTTCCCAGCTGTGGCCACAACCCACTTAGGGGTTTATAAGGAGTAGGGCTTAGGGTGCGCCCTGTGCAGATGGTTATCACACTGGTTAGGTTTCAGGGTTAGCGAACCTTGAATATAACCTAAACAGGACTTTCAGCACTACCTAACTCCGAAGCCAGACCGAACTTGAGTCGTTTGGCGTTCCGAGTTGCGAGACTCTGAGCTAACTTGAACAGGGACTACAACTCCTGTCCCCAAAACCCTAGAAACCCTAAACCCTCACAGATGGAGACTACAACTCCTGTCCTTGGCTGACGTCCAAGAACATGTGGAAAGCGGCTATGGGAGAGACTGGGTTCAAAGCGAGGTTTCCCCCTGTTCGCTGCCTAGTCGAAGCACTGTTGCAAGGCTGAGCATTCCCAGGGGTTTAGGGTTTCCGGGCTTTGGGGTTGCTTGGGTTTAGTGACGTGCTTCAGCTGCTTTCGTTTCAGGGTTTTGAAGGCTTTTCGGGCTTGGAGTTCAATTCGTGCGGATTGCATCTCTTTACCCTAAACCCTAAACTCCAAACCCTAAACCCTAAACCCTATCAACTCAGGACCGGGCCAATGTTATGCGAGAGATCCTGACTCAGTATGAGGCTCCAGCTATGGTTTTCAATCCCAAGCGCTGGTTCTGTAACTTGTGCATTAAATCCACCAGCAACTGCAGAACCCTAGACGACCACATATCTAAACCCTAAACCCTAAACCCTAATTCCATTTGGCGGTTTGAGGGTTTAGGAGCTCGGCTTGAGGTGTCAGGATTGCAGGACACGCAGAGTTTTGAGCCCACAATTGCGACTGAAGCTTCGGTAAATACATCGTGCTGTCAGTCCTCAAGTGGTTAGGGTTTAGGGTTTAGGGTTTCGGAACCGAAAGACTGGATGAGATCATGATGGTGCTCTGCTTCTGCTTCGCATCACTGCATTATGCTTTGATCTACGAAGCTTCACGAGCGCAAAGGAGCACAGACCTACAACCCGCACAGTACATGGCAATGGGCGAGGGAGAGACCTGCCACAAAGCACTGGAAGACTCAAATTAACACTATTTTGGAGGTTCCGTATTATAATTTTACTATAATAACCCCAAAACGCTATTCTGATTATTAAGGCCCCTATGGTAGGCTTTCGGACTTGTGGGTTAAGGGGTCGGGGATCGAAGTGTAGCGAACCGGTTTTCACAGCCCCGAAACTGCCGACAAAGTACAGGCTCTGGTCTCCCAGAACCAAAAACATTTACTGGACTACCACCGAATCTTCTGAAAGGCTCTGAAATTTAGAACGTTCAGGGCTTCAGGTTGACTCAAGGATTCAGTTTGAGGGGTTACATGGGGGATGAACAATGAGGATTTAGCTTAAGTTCGGTTTAAGCGTGTACATAAGCCTGTGAGAAACATCGTCAGAGATGCTTTCTCCCTAAACCCTAAACCCTGTCATCCCGACTTCTAGCAGTGTTGATCTTGTTGCTTTGGTGATGTCGGCGAGACCTTAAGGCATTTGCGTCTTCATGTGAGTGTATGGTGAAAGCATAGTGACACCATGCATGTCATGGAACATCGGTGCAGTAATAGTCAATGCCGAAGAGTGTATGCTGGTGAAGCCGAATTCCTAGCTGCCCAGATCGCGCCGATTTGTCCATATTGCCCTCAAGCTGGCGACTTTCCTGGGCATTTGCCGGCCCAAAAGCAACTTGAAGTGCTTAGGGGCTTAGCACGTAGAAGGTTTAGGATTCTCTTGCCCGCTAGGGAAGCCCAATCCACAGATATCCAAAGCCCGGAAGCCCATAAGTGCGCAAGCGCCTTGTCTGAGTTTGGGTGGCGAGGCTTTCCGTCGCAGGCTTCTTTTCGAGGTCCTTGCGTCCAGGGTCCCACGTGTTTCCTACATTGAGGGGTTCCTGTATTGGCTCTTGAGGGTTTGAGGTGTAAGGCCCATCTATATACCTGGATAGTATATGCACATGAACGCTCACAGCTCTGTAGGCTCCAACTTCTCCAGGCCCTAAAGCCTACAACCCAAAACCCTGAACCCCTAAACATTCAAGCTGTGTACATTAGGAATTCCAGCTTTTCGCGCTTTGGAGTCCAAGTCGGTTCCCCTGCTGTGCCCCTTGGGCCCTGGATTTGGTGTGTCCATATGGGACTTTCCAAAAATAGGGGGTACCGTATTTTGGGGTCCTTATAATAAGGATCCTATTATTTAGGGTACTATATTAGGGTCCCCTATTTTCGGAAACCCCCATATATTGGACCTGAGCGATATTGCAACGATGCAGTGGGAGGTGGGATGTCCCGGGCGGCCCTAAGCAGCGAAACGACGGATTGAGCCCGAGATGGGAGCAGAAATGATAGCTTACAAGCCTTTGAGTTGCAAGAACTGGGCGAGGAACACAGAATCTCTGACCTTGAGTCATCGTTCCTTTTGCGAGCCCATCGGCAGCATTAAAACTGATATTACGAGACCTCGCCTCGCGCGTCTCGAACTCCAAACTGCCTCAACCAGACTTAAGTTTGTTCAGCTAAGGGTTCTGCGCCCTACATTTTACTCCAATCGTCTTCCTCTCAGCACCTCACCCATGCCAACGGCTTAAGGCACTACCAGGCCCTGTGCAACGCCAGAGCCTGGGCATGCAATCCCAGAAGTTGTGGAGCTTGGTAGAACCGTCCGTCTCTAGTTCCCTTCCGACCATGAAGATTCAAGAGAGCAGAGAAGGCTTAGGGCGGTATTTCATCATTGTCAGGTGGGACTGTAGTCCATCAGAGAGAAACACTAGACACTAGACCCTAAACCCTAAACAGTGTGTGGGGGTTTGGGGTTATGGTTCCTGATTGATGCTCCATTCGGGTATGTGCTGGCTGGTTCTCGTCTCTTTTTCGAACATTCCCATGCTCAGGATCTTTGGCTGCATCGTCGCCGTTCTCTCTTGGTACGTAGCCCCTGAGTTGTCAAGGATGAAACTGTCAACCCTCGGGCCCCAAAGCTCCAAACCCTCCAGTCCCAACCACTCAAGAAAACCGTAAGTTGTGCACCCTGAACCCATGTTCCCTAAACCCCTGAAGCCGTAGAGCTTCAGAAGCCTCCTACAGTACCCTTATAGAATGCAATTCTCCGTTCTCGAGCCCTGACCCTGGACTCTGAGAACTGGTGCCGGGCAAGAAGATCATTGAAATCTCAAAAGAGTGCTACCAGACGTGGACTGTCCCAGGCGAGCGACGCACGTTAGCAGCTGCAGCGCTGTAGTATTGTCGTCGTCAGTAGCAGCAGTGGTGGTGGTAGTAGTAGCAATCGTAGTAGAAGCAGTAGTAGTGGTAGTAGTAGCGATCATAGTAGAAGCAGTAGTATTGGTAGTAGTAGAAGTCGTAGTAGAAGCAGTAGTAGAAGTAGAAGTAGCAGTAGACGTAGAAGTAGCAGTAGTCATAGTAGTAGTAGCAGCAGCAGTAGCAATAGTAGCAGTAGTAGTAGTAGTAGTAGTAGTAGCAGTAGTAGGCATAGGAGCATAGGAGTAGTATAGCAGCAGCAGCGGCAGCTGCGGTAGTGGTATGTAGATGTTGTGGCTTCAGCAGCCGGTTGGTGATTACAGGCTGTTTTCCAACTCAAGAATTTTTCTCGCCAAATCTCCACCTCCATATTCTCAAGAATGCTGTACTCAGACACCAGCAATCGAAACCCCGAGCCCCCAACCCTGAGCCACAGCTATCCAGACACTGTAAGTCCCGGCCGAAGCAACTTAGCATTCATGATTGATGTGTAGTAGTGCTGTTAGCAGGCGGAATTCTGCGGTTCAACCACATCAGTGGCGAAATCGCTGCCTGCCGCGGTCGCTTGGTTCAGGCATGTGGGTTTAGCCTTGGTGATTTGGGCGCTCTGAAGCTGCCACTAATCCTCCGTTTCAAAGTTTCGAATCTGTCTACATACTAAGAATCACTAGCCCTTGTCCTTAAGTTCGCCGATTTTCGAAGCATGGTGTACGGAGCCGAGGCGTCCCGCCACCGACGACGCAGAGAGCATTGGCGCTGGAGGGTCAGCACCTGCAGCAGGCATGGGGCGGCAGGAGCCGAGACAAGCCAAACCTCTTTCAATTAAGGAAGACACCCCACATCGCGACAAACATCAACTATCCTTAAGCTACATTCCTGAGTTCAGAGGTTTGGGAGTCACTGGGAAGGGCGGGAACTGGCGGATGTCAAAGATGTGGAAGGTTTTGATCGTTGAGCTTGCACCTAGAAGTATCACTGCTGAGCCCAACGACCCCATGTGATGGAGCTACTGGACCGAGAGATAAGACGTGCTTCCGTGGTGCTATGGCGGCAACAGAACGCATGGCATAGCAACAATTTGTAGCTCTCATGCCTCCATGCCATAGGGGCAGCAGTGGCTGTGGCAGATTTGCGAAGCATATCCTCGCACTCAAGCGTTAAATCCGGGATGCTACATGAAGCACTAAACACTACACACGAAATTCCTTCAAGGTCTCTGCTAACACCGGAACACCAGCCTGTCGAACACCACAGCCACAAATCCCAAAGCCACAAGCGCCACAACCACAACCCGCAAACAAAAAACAAAAAGCAAGCCCCAAACTCCTAAACGCCCAAATGCCCCATAACCCTCAGCAAGAGCCTCCAACACGGGCCTCAACCTCCTCTAAAGTTAAAGGTAAGCACCGCACCCCAAGCATAACAAAACCCCATTTAAACCCCAGTACACCTTTTACCCACTGTTTAGCATTTTTTGGCAGGATGAAGAAAGGGATTGAGAAACCAAATGCACGAAACTCCAAACTCTGGACCCTATGGCAGTACCAACACATGGCGCGGAGGGGCAGCCAACAAAGGCGCCGCAAGGCTGCTTCATCCCTGCTGCGAAAAAGCGAGGGCCGCGTTCCACACCCGAAATCCTTGAACCTGAGGACGACTGCCGAACCACGGCTAAGCTCTCAGCCAGATTGGCTTTGCGATTTATTTAATAAGGGCTTATAGGCTTCAGCGAACAGGTACGGATCTGTACAGGCTTAGGACTAGGACCTTAGTACAGGGTTTGGGGTCGGGGATGGTTGGGGTGAACTTGGCGCCGTCAGGCAGCCAAAGAAAATCGGCGCCGCAAGGCCGCCGGGCCCAACAATCCACTATTGCCATCCATAACGATGGCGGAGATGGGTTGTCGATGATTTTGAAAGGAAGAGCAGTCGTATGTTGCTCTGCGTCGGCCGTCGACGGCCTTGCTGCTGACGACCCGGCTTGAGAAGCGATGGCTACACACAGTTTGATTGTAGTGCTCCGGTTGTCAATGACACGGCTTGGGAACCAACGGCCGCTCATTTTCAAGATGACGAAAATTACCAGTGGACGAAAGAGAGTCGCAACCGAGTGCGAGATTGGTCGCCCGGGACAGCACAATCTGCATCGTGGCACATGCAGTCATCCACGATGGACAGCTCTGGCTTTTGCGGAGCACGGCCGAGCGGGTCGGCTGCTTGGTGGGAACGGACGTCCGCGGTTCTGTCTGTAGTCGGGATTGTTGAGTGGAGGCCCGGTTCTCGCAAGGACTGCTGCGTTTCTCCGCGAGCAGCAGGGCGGGCCCGGGCAGTAGCTAGTAGTGGCGTGTAGGCGGTGGATGGTGCCGAACCCCGAACGCGATCCCGTCGCACGACCCGGCTCGGGAAGGCGGCTTCCGGAGACTGTGACCCGAAACCCCAAAATTTTTGCAACCCGTGAAATCCCCGAATGGAGAAACCTCACAAAGCCTTTTAAGCCTCTCTTCTAGAAGCCCTCAACCGCAAACCCCAACATCACCACCGAAACCTAGAAACCTTAAACTCGAAATTCTACCGAACCCTCACAATCCCCCGGCCAAAGCTTCTAGAAACCCTGAGACACTTCCTTCTTTTGACAGCGGAGGCGCTTCCTGTCTTCACAAGTTGGGTTCTTCTCGTTTAACGTTTGAGGGTCCTTGCATAAGCATTCTTTATCAATTTATAAAGTATTTCATGATCCCATCAACCTTCTAAAATTCTCTTAACCTCACTTCTAGAAGCCCGAAGGCTTCAGCAGCTAGAAAGTCTAAGCTCTAGATTTTGCAGAACCCTCGCAATCCCCCTTCTTAGAACTTTTTTGAGTCACTTCCTTACTTGGGCAACGGAGGCGCTGCCTGCATTTCCCGCTGCCGGAAACCAAGCGGCCGCGCGGCTCCTACGAAGGGTTGTGGGTTTAGTTGTGTTCTCCTATAAGGGGATTACTTTCGGGTTCTATGAGGGCTCTATACAACTTCAACGGGGGAGGGTCTTAGACCTTAATCAGATCTTCTTCGCGAATGAGGTATCTTGTGGGGGAGGTTTGTTCTGTCTTCGGTGGGCGGTTCCTTGGTAATTCAAAATCATTCTCTTGAATGCACACTACTGATGCACAATCATTCAGAATCATTCTAGAAAATCTAGACAGCTCGAAGTATTTCCAATTCATTCCGAATCATTCCAAACATTTCAAAAAGTAACACCCCAACATTCGACTTATGTGTGTGAGAACACTTTTGCAACCTCTAGGTGTGCATGTTTGCATATCGGAGCAAGGGTTTGACGAGCATCTGGCTGGTAACAGTCTATGTTGTCGTTCATGACGTGAAGGTTTATCATGGCTTTGAGTTTGGGACACTGATGGTTCATGGCCACAACCGAGGTGCTTGGGGAAAACAGGCAGCATTTCTTTACGCAACGAAGGTGGGGAAAACACACACACACACCATCCAGATTTGAGGTGTTGTATTTCTTAGTATCTTTTGATGTTTTGATGTTTTAGTTCTTTGGAAATTTATGAACTTTTCGAAACGCATGTTTTCGCATGTAGTGGAAGCTTTTTGGAATTTTGACGGCTCATTTTTTTCTCGGTGTCCTCCAGTCTCGACACAATGTTTGTTTTCTCACTCCCTGTGACTGGTGTTTGTTTTTCTTTGGGGCCACCACGCTTGCTTAGCGGTTTTTGGGCTATTGCTTTCCTTTCCTATAGAGACCTCCTGAAACCTGACAAAGCCACTAACAATCCATAGGGACAAGGAGCCTGTTTTTAAACAACCCGTAGCGCTCTAGAAGCCTTGCGATTTTTTTCTTGGAGAGACCTGCCAGAACGCTTACGTAGAACCACGGTGCTACAGCCCTCAATTGTGAAACCCCGAAGCCCCCCCAGAACCCGTTGTAACCCTATAAACTCTGAGCCCTACAGAACCCTCGCAACCCCCTTGTTAGAAGTTTCTAGCAACCTTGAAGCCCTACCTTGCTTGGGCAGAGGTGCCCCCAGAGTATCCGACTGCCGCAAATCCGGCGGTGTCTCGGCTCTTTTCAGGGTTTTGGTAACATAGAGGCCTTACTAATTACCTATACTCTGTTCGGGAGTTCCTTGTTACTCTACTATAAAGGGCCCCAAAACCCTATTCTAATTGCTAAGGCCCCTACATTATTTATGTTGGGGCTTGTTGTGCTCGATGCGGTTTCTGCAAGGGTGGAGTTCAGTTTGGCTTAGGGGTTTTGTCTGAGCATTTGACCAAAGGTTTTTTGGTGATTCCGAAATGGATTCCTGTACGGCTTACATGTCTATGGGAGTAGAGTGGGGTTGAAGGCTTTGGGGGTGGCTGTCAGGTTTTGGATAATACACGAAGGTTTTGTTTTCTGGTTTGGGCCTTCGTAGGTCTATGGGCCTGGGTTAAGTTGAGGCTTTCTGCTGTGTTGGTGTAGTTTATTGTGTGCTTTAGTGGTGCTTGTTCCTTTGGATCCCGTTGCATTGACCCACAGTTTAAACCATTTACCCAAACCCCCAACATCACACACCCACACACCCAATCGCTCACAGACAGAATCCAATGCCCATCGCAGTCCCGAAGCCCGAAACTCCGAAACCCTCAGCATGAATCGTCGTCGAGTCAAACAAAAATCCTGGAAGCCTTGAGCCTACTACATTACTAAGCCCCTCATGATGCTATAAACCTTCTTGAACCCTCTGAACCTCCTTTCTCTGCACCTACAAGCCGCAAACCCTACAACTCGCAGAAATGAAATCCGGTAAACCCTAAACTCTGAACGCTACGGAACCCTGTATAGACTGTCTTAGACCCTCCAAATTTTCGGGCAGCGGAGGTGTCCCCAGAGTATCCGATTGCCGGAAATCCAGCGGTGTCTCGGCTCCTCAAAAATGGTTTTGTCTTTCTCTATCAGGCTTCTATAAGGGTTTTTTGCCGTTTGCCCTGGAGTTCAGTTTAAGAGCTACGTTAACGGGTTCTCTGGGGTTTTGAAAGGGTTGTTCGGGTATTCCTAAAACGACTCCTGTACGGTTTAGGCTGATTTAGGTTGGTTGAGGAGGTTTACAATTTGTACGGTTTGAGGGAGTTTTTTTGGTTTACGGGGCTTAGAAAGTGTATAGGGTTAGTTGAGGCTTTCTTCTGCGTTGGTGTAGTTTGGTGGTGGTACCCAAGTGTGTTTGTCACTTTGTGCTGCGTTGTTTGGATCCAGGGTCTATAAGCCCTGTACCCGCAGACCCAGACCCCAGACCCACACACCGAATCGCACCCCACTGGCGGAATGAATGCCCTAGAGCTCGCGGCGAAGCCCGAAACCCTGAACCCGTGAACCTCAAGCCCGTTTAAAGCGCTACAAATCCCTTACACCCGTTCTATTTAGAATCTTCTAAGCATCTTAGAGGCACGGAAAAACTTGAAAACCCCCATTAGGGAGCCTGTTTGTCAAGAACCCCGAGAAGCCCTGAACCTGCCCAAGCCTTGATGATCCCAATCTTCTTCGAACCTTCTGAACCTCCTTTCTAGAATCCCGCAAGCCTCAAACCCTCCCCAGAATCTCTATGAACCTGCAATTCGGAACCCTGCAGAACCCTTCCAGCCTCCTGCAAACAGTCTTGCGAACCCAGAAACCCTCCAGTTTTTGGGCAGCGGAGGTGCCCCAAGAGTATCCGACTGCCGGAGATCCAGCGGTGTCTCTGCTCCTCAAAAGTTTTTGGTGTTTATGTTATAGTGTTTCTGGGACAGATTGCTTTAGCGTTCCATGTGAGTTCAGCAATTAAGCTGACTTCAGTTTGTGGGTGCAGGTGCTCCAGAAGGGCTCTTGGGGTTTGAGAACTCAAGACTCTTGAGGATTGACGGCTGGGGGGGGCTGGGCGACTTTCGGTCAGGCGTTATATGGCCTGAAGGCATTTCTGGTTTACAGGACTTAGAATGCTTAGAAGGTTGAGGCATTCATTTGCGTTGGTGCAGTTGTTGTGTTTTGGGTTTAGTTGTGAAACCCAAACCCACACACCGAATCACTCCGACACAACGCACTTGAGTTCAGAATCCCAAATTCTTATGTAAATCCTGGGCACCGCAACCCCGGCTGTCATGTCCGAGAGTGAGCGCTGCCTACCCTTTTGAACCAGTTGTCGGACACTTTTTTTCATTGCCATCATGAAGAAAGGCTGGGGAAGCGACTGTCGTGGGCGCAGCTGATCTCCTGTATTTTGCGCTTCTGCAGGCAGTTCTGCCATGTTGATTTACGTCGGCCGTCGACGACCCGGCTTGGGAAGCGACGGTCGCGGGCGTGTGCGATTGTGTGTGTGTGTTGTATCCATTCCAGGATGGCGCGCGCGTGATACAAGGTTTTGTTTTTGTTGCGAGAACTGTGTCCTCTTAAAGGTCGATGCATCTTGACCAACAGACATTTGATCATGAGTCTCTATTTCGAACATAAAGCTCATTTGTTTACATGATTCACATGAACTTCACAGTGAAAGTGGTTTCTCCGCAAAGTTGAAACCAGACTTCACTTCATAGTTGAAACTTGCTTGCGAAGTTAATTTGCCGAAACACAACTGCTACTGAGTTTGCTTCCAACCTGCATCGGTGCCCGGCCGAAACTCCTACACAATTTCCGGTGACATGAAAGTGCAATGCGCCGTATACTTGTGTACACATTTAAGCTGCTGCTTGTCTATATATGTACATATATATATATATATATGGCTGCGTGCGCGTTGTGTTTGTATTTGTGTTGTGCGTGCGTATGTTTCTATTTCTGGTGACAAAAATTCCAGAGTGAAGCAGTTTCAGAAGCCGTTTAAAGGAAGTTCCGCCCAAGCTTTTACTAACAGTTACTCCCGAGTTAGCTTCAAAGTGAAAGCTTGCCGTTTTCACTTCAATTATGCCGCAGTTGACTATATTCTATGCCTTATTTTTCACTGTGGAATTTAAAATGAAGTTAAAATCACCCGATGTTATAACTTTTTCCAGCCCTTTTGACTTAGCTAGTCTATCCCGCTTGGAAAGTAGCAGCCGTGGGTTTCTCGGCGACCTGGTTTGGTGCAAGGTCAGATAACGATCTTATGTGAAACTCTATATGTGGGCCTACGGGCGTGCTTTTTGGATGCCTGACGGAGTTTTCTGGAAAAGCTGGTTCAAGCAGTCCTTTGCTAGTCGCGTGAAGATTCTCCAAGAGCCGCCTGCAACATTCAGGGGTGTGAGCCAGCATGGCTATAAGTACTTACTTTTCTTTGCGCTTTTTTATCAAATAACATACCGTCCTTTTCTTGCCCAAAACCCTGAGCCCCAAACAATCCCTAAACCCTGATCCTTTCAGCGCTTAAGGTTTACATCTTAGGCTTGAAGACCTTCAGGGGCCGGGCCTGGTTGGAGCGAACTCCTCAGAATTTTCTGGGGTTTTAGTTTGTAGCTCAGCTTTCCCAAGCCAGGGCTCCAGTTACCTGAATAGTAGGTTACTGGGGTACATAGGGCTGGTAACCTACTACGTAGATACCTGGAGCCCTTGGGTTTAATAGGGTTGGATGTTTCAATATTTAGAGTCCAGGGCTTTGGCTTCACACGTTTGGGTTTAGTACCGGGTTTGGGGTTCCGGGTTGTTTAGGGTTTAAGCCAGGGTTAAGGGTTGAAGATTGATCAGCTTCATACCTTAAGAACCCAAAACCCACCTTTTTTTTTATTATAAGCCCTAACATGGGATTTATAGGGACCC
>CAJNDV010031271.1:0-33878 GCA_905221635.1 Symbiodinium sp. CCMP2456 | reverse complement strand
CAAGATAACTAAGGGAACGCCTGTGTTTGGAAGAATTCTGATTATAAACTCCTATAGTACTTAATAGTAGAGTAGGTAGCCTTTAACCTTTTTGGGGTACTATAACCCCTACATAACATTAAAGGTTTTCTGCTTTGATTGATTCCCTAGGATGCTTGACGAGTAAGAATATCCTGGGAGCTGGACTTGTGCCGTAAACAGCCCAGGCTCCGCCACAGCCCGGGGAGACTATGGGAGTGCTTGGGTTGGATGCTGCAGGGTTTAGGGTTTAGGCTATCGGGAGCTTAGATTTCCTTTAGACTGAGGGTTTCCGTGGCGTACATGGTTTAGGAACTTGTGGTTTACAGGTTTGGGGTTTGGAGGTAGGCCGGTTTTGGGTTTGGTGGTTTGGGTTTCGAGGTGTCAAGTTTGGGGGTTTGAGAAGGTCTAGGGTCTTTGGTTGCGAGGTTTAGGATGTACGGGTTCTTGGATTTAAGCGTTTGGGCTCAGTTCAGATAAAAGTGCCTGCCTACATCTTGCTTTCTGGTTAGGATGGGTGATGTCACTCGAGGTCTTATGTTTGCACAGACTAATCCAAACGCTACGCCCCCAAACTCCACGAGACCCAAACCCAACACCCCCACATACCCTAACGGCCCGAAACCCCATAATGTCGGGGCCTATATAATTACCAACACTTTTTTTGGGGGTTCCTTGCTATACGTATAGTATAATGGGCCTCAAAACCCTACTCTAATTGTTAAGGCCCCTACATTAAGCCAGAAACCTAAACCCAAAACCCTGATCAGTATTGCTACAGACCTTGCCAGGCTTGTCCGAGAGTGAGTGTCAAAAACGGCCCTGAACCCCATGAGCCACAAACCCTCAACCCTAAACCTTAAACCCTAAACCCTAAACCCTAAACCCCAAACCGACCACCGCCCTTCGGATTCTTCCGGGCCATGCACATTGAGACTCCCGGTCCTTGCCAGCCTTCTCAAAGGGTTCAGGGTTTCAGGTTTTGGGTTCCGGGTTTCGGGTGTTGGGTTTTGGGTGTTTGGTTTCGGGTTCAGGGTGTTGGATTTTGGGTTTCGGGTTCAGGGTTTTGGGTGTTGAGATTTGGGTTTAGGGTTGTGGGTTTTGGAGTCTGGGTGTTGGGTTTAGGATTTCGGGTATGAGGTTTAGGGTTTAGGGCAGAATTCCCAATTGCAATTCAGTTCCCCGTCGACTCGAGCCTATGAGCCCAAGATAAGGCTCGTTTCTTAGAGCTTCAGGTTGTTTGAAGGAAGCCAAGATTGAGGGATTATGTTTTTAAAGCTTTAGTGGGGGGTTCAAGGGTTTCAGGACCCTCAACAAATCGTCTTGCACGACCTCAGAAGCAAACCCCTAACTAGATTAAACGACCATCCAATGCAATGGCTCAGGACCCTAAACCTGTATAAAACCGTCAGGGTTTAGGGCTTAGGGCTGTAGGGGCCTAGATCCCTAAAATCATCACCAACGAGGCAAATGGGTGGACACAACAAGACCAATCAATAACTTCCTGAGCTGAGGCTTATGCGGGCTATCTGGCACACTCCTGGAACCTGGAGGCGTCTCTGCTGAAAGTCAGCAGAAAACCCCAAACCTCCTACAGCCTCAACCCCAAACGCCTGAACCTGTTTCATAGACTGCGAACAGGAATCTCGGGAACAATAACTCTGAGCCTGCCCTCAGGGGCATGCTTTCCTTGCTCATATGTCTCGCCCCCTACTTGCCCAGAGAAACCTATGTGGGCTTATGTAGCTACTCTTAGGCCAAGTCGATGGGATCAGAATCGATTCAGAGTCGTTTGGAGGTTGCGGGAATTCAATTCAACAAGCGGCCTGGGTAGAAACCGCTCGAAGACGGTGTGCACATGCAGAGGGTTTCGGGTGTGGGACCCGTAGCGGTAAGCTGATTCCATTGCACCCTGTAATGAAGACCTCAAACAATTCACTCAAAACCCTACAAAACTCAAGGCCCAAACCCCAACTTAAACACCCGAAAACCGTGATCTCGAAACCTTAAACCCCAAACCGTAAAGCCCTAAAGCCCTGAACCGCCTAGGCGCCGCCATTCCAGCCTGGCTACCAGGTGCAAGAATACCCTAAACCCCAAACCTCAAGACTCCCATTTCAGGGCTCTTGGGCCCGAAGCCCTGAAGCCGGGGTTTCGGGCTTAGGGTTTAGGGTTTAGGGTTTAGGGGTTTAGGGTTTAGGGTTTAGGGCTTAGGGTTTATAGAGGGTATTATTCTTATGCAAGGTTTAGGGGGCATTTGGGGTTTGGGGAAGTTTTAGGGGCATGTCCTTGAATGCTCGAGGAAGCAGTCACTGCCACATTCGCGCACCGTAGGCCCCGTGGGTATTGTGGTAATGTCTGTTGCTAGTACGATTGCATTCGACCTTATAAATCCTAAACCTTAGGTCTTCAACTCTAAACCCTAAGCGGCATCCACTTCCGTATACTTGTTTTTGAGCCTCAGACAGAACTAGATAATTCTACAATATAGAAGCTTGAATACTTCGTGGTGCGATGCCTTAGTACTCCCTTCCAAAGCCATATTTCGTATACCCCTAGTTAGCATGGCCTTAGTTCATGCGAGAGGGTTCCAGCAACGATGTTTCCAAACTGCCCAGTAGGAGCAACACAGAGTGTCCTGTCCTCGAAACCTAAAGTCTGAACCTAGGGCCTTAAACCAACACGAACAGTTCGACCCAAAAACACAGGGTTTTCCTTGGACAGAACCGTTACACCTAAACACCAAAGCCTAATGCCCTGAAGTCCAACTTGATCCCTGGAAGGAGCCTTCTTCTGAAGTGGCACCAGGCTCCTGGCAGCGTCCTGAAGTCGCAACAGGTGCGATCCTAAAAATTAACGATGGTCCGG
Organism: Symbiodinium sp. CCMP2456; assembly: GCA_905221635.1. Taxonomy (NCBI): domain Eukaryota; class Dinophyceae; order Suessiales; family Symbiodiniaceae; genus Symbiodinium; species Symbiodinium sp. CCMP2456. Next base: position 30,992 of record CAJNDV010031271.1, on the reverse strand, counting down.
CTTATGTCTTCTTACAGGATCAAGCGGCTTGGTAATTCTGCCCGTGCGTATCTTACCGCCGGCGGACAGAAGTATAAGGATAGTTACAAGTTATGAGTGTCGTTGCCCGATTTATGACTCAACCAGAATACGTCCCCTGTTCCATGAAGTAGGCCCCAAGCCCTGCACTATGAAACAGTGTAGAGGCTCGGTCAGGGATATTTGCCTCGTGGTTGGAGTACCGAGGCACTAGGAGTGCCAGGTGCAGTCCTCACAACGGCCGTGGCCCTTGTTGCTTTGACGGTTCAGGGCGGTACAGGGTTAAGGGTTTGGGGTTCAGGATTTGGGTGGTTCTCTAAATTAGGATCCCTATAATTGGGACCCCAAAACGGACCCCATTTTAGAGAACTACCTATGTAGAGTTTAGGTAGAAGGCAACAGAAGTTCATGAGTGGGGTTTCCTCCTTGCCGGGTGGGTGGAAGGGGGATCGAGGGTCCAGATGATAGTCACTCAAAAGGTTAGCTTTTTCGGTGCTTAGGGTTTTTTCATACATACCCGAAACCTGCATGCAGACAAAAGACTGTAGGGTTGAGGCCCGCGGGTTGCGGGTTTTCGAACTCAGGCCACAAAAACGGAGAATGTTGCCAGCAAGTACAACACCTGATGTACGGAGCTGAATATTTGCAAATACTGTCGCTTTATAGTCCCTATTTGTGCGACTATACCATTCCAATAACTGCATTATTAAGTAGATTATAACTTAAAACAGTGATCGAGGGTCTGCTCACATTCCAAGGTCACCAGGAGGCACCTGTCTTTGGCACATCTGCGCAGGCTTTCCGGCGACCTGATTGAGAAGCCCTTGAGTTCATAACCCCACCGGGTCACTACTATGAACCCTGCAAAGTTCTCAAGCAGCACTTATTCTCAAAAGTCTCACAATGTGCTTGCAGGTCGGAGTGCGAACGGTTTGAGTTGCGTCAACGTACGATTCAAGTTGAGTCGCCTTCGGTCCATGTTCCTATATAGCATGTATATTGACCGTTCGAGTTACTACTAAGGGCTGCATGGCACTCAAGTCAAGGTCACGTCTCGATGTCGGACCGTCTGAAGGCCCTGACTCCCAAACCAAGCCCCTAAACCTTAGGCCGTGGAGGCTGGGGTGAGGGGGTGCAAGGTTGCTGGCTCGGAGCCTATGCTCACATACATTTGCTAGGAACTGTAAGGGTGGGCCGTTATTCACATTGTGTATCTAGGTCGCCCACTACCTCTGGTTATCACCTTGATACTCATATGGGCGAGCTGGTGCCAACCTACAACGACATGTTCTCGGCGCCTTGCCTTCTTGACTCCTAGGTCCTAGGTCACATCCTTACACCAGAACCACCTGGATATGCATGCCGGTGCGGCAGCACATGTCTTAACACTATGCATCACACACGCACTATGTGTGTATGTATGTATGTATGTATGCATGCATGCATGCATGCATGTGTGTGTGTGTCTGTGTAGTAATCTAATGTAATGTAATGTAATGTAATGTAATGTAATGTAATGTAATGTAACGTAACGTAACGTAACGTAATGTAATGTAATGTAATGTAATGTAATGTAATGTAATGTAATGTAATGTAATGTAAGTGTAATGCAAATGCAAATGTAAATGTAAGGTACTGTGCTGTCCTGTATGTATGCATGCATGTATGTAATGTATGTATGTATGTATGTATGTATGTATGTATGTATGTATGTATGTATGTATGTATGTATGTATGTATGTATTCATGCATGTATGTATGTATGTATGTATGTATGTATGTATGTATGTACTAATGCAATGTAGTTTAATGTAATGTCATGTAGTTTAATGTAATGTAATGTAATGTAATGTAATGTAATGTAATGTAATGTAATGTAATGTAATGTAATGTAATGTAATGTAATGTAATGTAATGTAATGTAATGTAATGTGAGTATTTCTTGGTAGGTAGGTAGGTAGGTAGGTAGGTAGGTAGGTAGGTAGGTAGGTAGGTAGGTAGGCAGGTAGGGAGGGAGGGAGGGAGGGAGGGAGGTATTGCATGCATGCATGCGTAAATGGATGTAAGTCGCAATTTATCGTCGGAACGAAAGAAAAAGTTACAGCAGACAACAGTCCCTGCAAGGAGCCTGCTGTTCCTTCGGGAACCTTCGCCAACGGCTTCGACCAAGGCCGCCGACAGAAGGAATAGTATAGGGGTCGGAAAATTCACGAACAGTATCCCCTTCCGCATAAACCTGAGACTCTGTTATATGGCTCTGGCCTGGTACAATAACCCGAGAGTGAGTGTGAAAGTACCTTGGAATGGTAATTGGCTTCGTCTAAGTCGAATTACGGGGTTTGCCAAGATCTGTCGACGAGGAGCACCCAAATTTCAATAGATGTCGTGTGACGTTCATTACCTGCATGTAGGACAAAACAACTGATAGCTGGGTTGGGGTGATTCTCACGGCAGTGACGCAACGGCAGTGCATGCCCTGCTGCTGCAGACCTGAACGCTACATGGAGCTTCAACCGACCAAGGAGACCTAAAGCCAAAACACAATTGCGTCTTGTTCAGGGCCTATAGACTTACTGCAGCCTTTGCCCACCCAATGTCCACAGGTGCAGCACGACATGCAGCCGCGGCTCCTGCGGCTACTGGGTAGGCAGCAAGAAGACTAAGAGCATTTAGAGCCTCAAAGCACCTCACAGACACCAAAGATAAGCAGTGTACCATCATCGTACAAAGATTGTTGATATTGGCTGCACATTTGCTAAAGGTACATCGCTCCAATGGAGGGCTCTTCGGCGCTGTCACTTTCATGTATCTTGGGGACCTGCGAAGCACATCCGCAGAACCCTTTGAGCCTGAAGACGGATCAATTGAGACTGGCCGTCCTTTACTTAACGCTACCTTGATCATGAGGATCGATCTATAAATCAGAACAAGATCCTACCATAGGATCTTAGGGGTAATTACCTATGATAGATATCACCAAACACTTCATTGAAGTGTCTGATCTATGCTGCTCACCTGCGCCTTAGCCCGCAATACCCCTCCCCGGCCCGCCGGCACTGGAGAAAATCAAGACGCGAACTAAACCCCAAACCCTACACTAAACCCCAAACCCTAAACCCAAAAACCCCAACTTAAAAAAAACAAAACCAGAACCAAAAACCCCACGAAAACCCCAACACCCGCACGTCGAAAAAGCACTGAGCAGAGGCAAAGACCATGCCTTCAGAGGTGGGCCATCCCAGATTCCGCAGCACTTGACTCTGCAGGGTAGAACGAGGATTGTTGTTATAAGGGCTACTTCAAGGGTTACTATAAGAGTTCTTTCACAAGGGAGTACTAGAAGGGGTGCTAGAAGGGATTTGCGAGTAAACTTAGTTTTGCTGCTGTCTACACCATCCATGAGCACCCCAACCGCTCTGAGTCCCCTACTGCGAGCTTCCGGTATCCCTCGTACACGTGAACCTAAACGATCACTTCCGACGACTTTGATAGTTGATCATCGCCTCCAAGCCCACCCGGTCCAAATAAACAGCATCGAAGGACATCGCAAGCATACCTTGCGACAACCGTCGGATCAAGCAGGTTGTTAATCAGCCCCAACGCTTGTATGCTGTATCTCTGGCTTCGGACGGCCAGAACAGTGCCAGAACATTCTCAAAGGACGATAGTCTAGACCATTATTCTCCACATCTCTCCACTGTAGTTCTCGGCTAGCCACGTAGAGCCATTATTTGTAGGCTTCAGTCAGGAAAGACGGTAGAAGAGACATCTGCTTCTAAGTGAGCGTCTAGGTCAATGCCGAGGCATCCAAGCGAACTGTGATAAGCTGATCTTTGGGGCTTAGGGTTCAGGGTACGCACAGGCTTTAGGCTTTCTTGTGTAGCTGGCCCGTCTAGGGTTCAGGGCTTAGGGTAAGTAGCTGCAAAAGGAATCCAATGCGGACCCTACCAGAGACAAAGAAGATCCTGGTGGCTTACCGGTAAAGTTCCCATAAGATCCATGAACCTCTGTGGTACATGCTGACTTTGGCCCTAGCAGGGGTCCCTATACAGCTACTTTGGGATCGCAACCTGTGCTATATCCCTAACCCTAAGGCTCCATGTACCATATAGTATATACTGAGGCCTTAAAGTACCCATACAGGGAACCCCTTTAAGGCCTAAGTATATACTATATGGGCACATGGAATCTTAGGCTAAACCCTAAAACAACACAGATACAAGAAACCTTCCCGGTTCGCTCCGGAGGAACAACTCGAATTCTGGTACTGGATGTGGAGAAAGTGTGTGTCCGGGAACAGAGAGGACATGGGTTGAACACTTTTAAGGTGTGCTGCTCTATCGTTTATAGTTGCTTGAGGTTTAGGCAAGTTTAGGCCTCAACAATTTCAGGGTTTCAGGGGCTTTGGCCAGGGTTTGGGGTTTCTTTGTTGTGCATTCTTAAGAGGTGAGTACTATGGGTAGTTCTCTTAGTTCGGGTCCCTTTTTGTGTTACTTAAACAGATCTGTAAGAGTTTCTGTGAGGGTACTTTAAGGGGTTCTATATGGGCAGTTTTCTAAATTAGGGTCCCACTTAGTGTCCCCATTGTAGGGTGCTGTACTATATTGGGGACCTGAACAGGGACGCCAATTTAGAGAACTACCCATGTGGGGTTGTTTTGACGGGTTTGGGTATCTTGCAGTTATGACATGAGGGCTTCATATGATTATGGTTGTTTTTAATGAGGGGGTGTTAGTAAACCTTGTTTTGGGTGTTTTCTTGGAGCCCCATCGACTAAACCTGAATAGATGGGTCCGCATCTTTCGAGACTTCGGGGGATGTCTCGGGTTGACAGAACCCTAAAGCCTAAACCCTAAACCCTAAACCCTAAACCTAAACCCTAAACAGTAAAGGGGGGCTCGCAACATTCAACCTAGCCCTTCCGAAGCCTTGAGAGTTCGGGGTGAAGGATTTTAGGGTAAAATGGGATAGGGCTGCGAGGTCTTCGTGTACCCAAGGAGCAGGCAAAATCTGAAATCTGAAAGTGTCGGCGGAAATTGGGCGATTGTAAGTTTTGGGTTTGGGTTTAGGGTTTAGGGTCTGTCTTCATTTGCGTGGCTCATCCTTTTGTGCCAAGTTTTTCGGGTATCTCGACCCACTTACCCGGGGTCGTTCATCTTTTGGGGCTTCAGAGGTTCGGGTGAAGTTTCCCCAGGACCCTAATTTCCCCCAAAGAAATGAAAGGACTGAACACAGCAGAGCATTGCGTCAACGTATTCTTCGACCTCAACTTAGGCCCTAAGCTGGAGCCTGAACTGCTAAAATTACGAAGACCCTAGCCTCAACCCAAACCCTCAAAGTACATTGAAAATTCTAGAAACGGGATCAAATACAAGTGTGCCGGGGCACTCATGTCACGTTAGATTAGTCTATTCGCTCAACTGTGTTCTGTGTTTTCTTTCCTCCCTACCCTACACCCAGACACTCGTAAGTGCAGAAACCGCCAAGACCTAAGGGAAGCTCATGCCACCCCGAGAAGGGCCTCCCCAGGCTGTATAGGGTTTAAGTCGACTTCTGATTTCCCTGTTCTTATTATTAAGGCCCCTTTATCATAGTGCCCTTATGAAACCCTTATGTTCACCTTTATGGAAGCCTGATAGTAATCTCTCTAGTAACCCCTATGGTACACTTTACAGGGACTCTGGCCCCTTGGCAGGAAACCAAGCGTTCCCTGCCACTTGGACCAAACCGGTCTTCTCCGCTTTAGTTTAACTTTGCTTCACTAAGTACCCAATAAGGAAAATCACTATTGCTATAGATCCCTATTCTGATGACAAAAACTCAGCTCGTTAACGAGAACCTCGTTCTGCTGAATCAATCTGAAGGTTACAGCAGCCAGCCTTCTCTGAAAGACGGTTCATGTCCAACGGAAACTGTGTGCACGTGAGGGTCTAGTATGTAGCCAAGGCAGCTACTGCGATTAGTAGTAGTCGTCGTAGGACGACGAGGACGACTACTACTAAACAGTACATGTAGTAGTATCGTCGTGTCAGCATCGTCGTATGCAGTAGTGAGAAATATTTCCTGTTTGACGACCACGGCACTCATCCAGTAAATCACCAGAATCGGGCATTGAAAAAACATAAACCAAGACCACGACCGATATTTCAACTTACAAAAAGCAACAACATACGAAGTTCACAGCAGCAGCAGCAGCAGCAACAACAACAACAACAGCAACAGCACCAGCAACAGCACCAGCGCCAACACCAGCGCCAGCGCCAGCGCCAGCACCACCACCGCCACCGCCACCGCCACCGCCACCCCACCCCCACCCCCACCCCCACCCCCACCACCACCACCACCATCATCACCACCGCCACCAGCAGGAACAGCAACAGCTACTTCAACCGCAACACAAGAAACAACAACGATAGCTCAAGCATCGGCAGCGGAAATGTCACCAGCGCGGTTGTAGTTATTGCTGTGCTAGTTGGACAGGGCTTGGTTAGGAACTGTCGGGCACTGTCGTGTCGGGATTGCAACAACAAGTTCCAACCTGCTTGATGTTAAACCCTTTGGTAGAAGAACTTCTAGAGAACCCCCTAAACCAAAACCCTGTAGACTGTAGAATGACCCTTTCAGCACCCCTTTAAAACCCCTAGAAACCTGAACGCTCAAAAGACCCCAATCTACCGACCAAGGTCCCTAATGCAATTGGCACCAGATGAGCTCGAGTGTGTGATGTGTGCAGTGGAGGACTCACGTGTACTTTGATTCGAGGCCTTTTAACTAATAGGGCCGACAGAGCCTCAGCGTCTAAGCTGCTCCTTGTCCTGGGCATTGGGTTTGGCTCAGTCATGCAAAAACCGAGAACAACACTTTTGGGGGGACCCCCATAGAAGAAGCCTAAACCGAAAGCCTTGAAGAAGAAGAAGAAGAAGAAGCATGATGCGACTGAGCATCTCCTTCAAGCGCTGCTGAATAGCATGGATCCTACCGGAAGAACCCTCGGCCGAGCCAAGAGTCGTGTCGTGCGGGCGCAAGTTTTACGCCAGGCACCAGTGTTCCGAGCCTTTCTTCTGAGCCATTTGCGTGTCATAAGGTTCTGTACTCCTCTTGGGGTTAGCAAGGGTGACGTGGCGGTTGTCCTCTAAACCTTAAACCCTAAACACGCCTACACCCGTAAACCCTATCTGAAGCCCCAAACCCAAAACCCTTCGGTTTTTGAAGGGCGGTGGCCGCTGTCCTTAAGGATACGGCGAGATTATCTTTCGCGGGGGCTTGATGTCGGCTTTCGCAAAGAGTTTCGGCTTAGGGAGTTTAGGGTTTAGGGCGCAGGAACGTGATGTCATGCTTTCTTTCGCTAGCGAAGCCCGGGAGAGCCCAATCCCGTGAGGACTTCTCCTCCATCGACGACATGCTGGACCACTTCTGCAGCTGCCTGGCCCAACTTACCAGCCCCACAAAGGCATACTTGAGTTGGAAACACCTATCGGGGCCGCTTGTAGTCACGGACTGCAGCTGGTTTTCACGACTATATCCGAAGACTGAATAATTACGCTGTATGCTGCGCCAGTCCGACAAGGTACTGTGAATGTCAAGGCAATGTCATATGCAATTGCTATTAGCGAGTACAAGTAAACATAAGTGTGATATAGCGCAGTGCAGACGGTGCAGTGCGGAGTGTAGTGTAGTGTGATGTAGTGTGTAATGCAAGGCAATGTAGTGTAATGTGCTGTGATGTAGTGAGGTGCCGTTCAGCGCAATGCGGCGCAACGCCTCACAGTGTGGAAACTGAGGTAATGTACTGTAACGTAATGTAATGTAATATAATATGTAGTGTAACGCAATGTAAAGCAATGTAATGTAATGTGCTGTAATGTAGTGTAATGTAATGTAATGTAATGTAATGTAATGTAATGTAATGTAATGTAATGTAATGTAATGTAAGATGTAAGATGTAAGCTGTAAGCTGTAAGCTGTAAGCTGTAAGCTGTAAGCTGTAAAAATGTGCACTGTGAGGCCGAGAGCATTTCGAAGAGCTGGTCAAGCAGTCCAGCTACCCCAGGGTGCCCCAGGCCGGAGATGCTGAGCAGGCTTTGAGAGCGAGATTAATAATGATAGTAAGACGGAGATGACAGTGACAACACTAATAACTTTCAAAAAAATATTCCGGGGATAGGGACGGGTTTCCGGGTTTTGCGTCTACTGCACGAACATACAGAGGGGCCTAAACTGAACCTTTTAGGCACCTCTTGAACTGGAGCATAGTTTTTGTTGGATTCTTTGCACGTTGGGACTTTGATCGGTCTTGGCTGGGCCCGGCGGCTTACTTAAAGAGTCGGGGGATTTAGTAGGACGGTTGATAGTTAGGGCAACTATAGTTCCATCCCTCTAGACCCTAAACCCTGAAGCTCTACATTTTCGCTCAACCCTAAATCCTAAGCCGAAGGTACTTACAGCCATGCTGCAAGTTACTCAATGCCCTGAGGATTGAAGTAGCTGCCCATCCTGTGCGGCAGCCTGGGCATAACATAGGGGCCTCAACATTTAACGATGGTGTTCCTTAGGGTTCCTTACTGTAGGTAGCTAGAAAAGCCCAAAACCCTGTTCTAATTACCAAAGCCTCTATATTAGCCTTAACAGCCTTCCTTGCAGAAGCCATTCTACCAGCAGTTCGGCAATGGCAGCCTGGCGCGGAATATCATGATCAAGAAGGATTCATGGTTTAGGCTTAGGGTTAGGGTCTCAGGATATAGTATAGGATTCGACATTTAAGGGTGTAGTTCCAGGGTCTTTGGCTTCAGGTTCACTTGAAGGTCTCCAAGAAAGCATAGGAACGAGGAAAAGACACATGCCCTCGCGCTCCCAGGGGCACCAAAGACCGTTTCGCAGCTCGCCGGCCTCTTACTAGTCCATAAACCCTTATATCCATTAACCCTTTTATCCATAAATCCTTATATCCAGAAGCTCCAAATACTAAGATAATTAATTCGTAAACTCTGAAGTGCACTGCAACCTGGCCGCATGTTGCGGGCCTGGCGTGTGTCAGACGTTGCAGGAGCTGATTCTGTGCTTTAGCAGGATTTAGGGCTCAGGGTTGAGGTTTAACATGTAGGTGTGTGACACCTACGTCTATCACGTATCTTTGCTTACTTGTTCTTAGATTATGCTTTGGTGGATTGTTTAGCTTACTTGTCTACGGTGTGCATCGTTATTTGATTGTCTATTGCCTTTTGCTGTACCTGGCTACACGCAAGCACTTCAACGTTTAACCCTTGCATCTGCAGAAATCCATAAGCCCCATGTAACCCTCGAGCACCCAACCCCTAAACCCCTTAGCTTTATCCTCTGAAGTTTCGAAGCCCAACTAGCATAAACCTGAACTCCACAGAGTCTAGAGTGTAGGGTTTCAATTTTGGGGTCCCCCAAACCCGAGTCCTTCACCCGAATCAGAAGTGTGTCCCTTTTCCCCCCATCCCTGCATTGCCAAGCTTCGAGGTACCTCAAGGACGAAACTGCTCTAAGCCCTAAACCCTAGAGCCCACAAGCTGCAACATGCCATAGAGCCCTGCAGACCTAAGGCCTCAAAACACCCGGGATCCGCCAATTTCCCAACATATGCTGAATCTAAATACACATATATCTTAATTTTTTTGCTGGAATCTACAATAAGTTTTCTTGAAAAATGCTATAAGACGTCAGAACATACTATAATGTAATATAGGGGCCTAAATCATTACCAACTCTATTTTGGGCGTTCCTTATTATGTTTATCGTATCATATACCCCAAAACCCAATTCTAATTATTAAGGCCCCTCCCCTAAACCCGGATAGGAACCCCATTAGGAGCCCTTTTGACGGATTCCTTTTCAGGGAGCCCTATTCCTAACTATTGAGGCCCCTTCATGGAACCCTAAACCCTAAACCCCTAAACCCTAAAACCCTAAACCCTAAACTCTAAACCCTAAATTCTAAACCCTAAACCCCTAAACCCTAAACTCTAAACAACCCTAAACTCTAAACCCTAAGCTCTAAACCCCTAAACCCCTAAACCCCTAAACCCTAAACTCCAAACTCTAAACCCTAAACCCTAAAACCCTAAACCCTAAACTCTGAACCCCTAAACCCTAAACTCTAAACTCTAAACCCTAAACCCTAAACTCTGAACTCTAAACTCTAAACCCTAAACCCTTAAACCCTAAACCCTAAACCCCTAAACTCCATCTAAGGCCGCTGGGAGCTCGACCTCTGGAGCCTGGAACTTTCAGAGACGACCCTGGGCTACTAGAGGGGCCTGAAGAATTACCTAAGGGTTTCGGGTTTAGGGTTTAGGGGTTTAGGGTTTCACCTCAGTCCGTGCTGAAAAGGGGTTTAGGGTTAAGGGTTTTGGGTTTAGGGGTTTAGGGTTTAGGGTTACGGGTTTAGGGTTTAGGGATTTAGGGTTTAGGGTTTAGGGGTTTAGGGTTTAGGGTACTATTTTGGGGGTTCCTTATTATAGATTACCTATACTATGTTGGGGATTCCTTATTATATAAATTACCTATACTATTTTGGGGGGTTCCTTATTTTAAATTACACATACTATTTTGGGGGTTCCTTCTTCTAAATTACCTATGCTATTTTGGGGGGTTCCTTATTGTAAACTACCTGTACTATTTTGGTGGTTCCTGATTGTAAATTACCTATACTATTTAGGGGGGTTCCTTATTATAAATTACCTATACTCTTCTGGGGTTCCTTATTATAATAAGGGTTCCTTATTGTAATTATACTACAAAGGGCCTCGAAACCCTATTCTAATTATTAAGGCCTCTACATTAGACCCTAACCTGAGCTTCTCTTGCTTGTGGCAGGATGCGACACCTGCCAAAGAAGCGTATCCTGGCAGCACAGAGCCTGACTATTCCTGTAGCCCCAAACTCTACAAAGTAGCAGGGTAATTAGAGGGTGTAAGGGCTTAGGGTTGTGGAGTTCAGGGTTTTGGGGTCTCGGTTATAACCCCTTAGGGCAGTAGGTTATTGCATCCCGAGGTTGTGGATCTCGGAGGTTGTTCTGCAAAGGGCCAGCTGGTCATCTAACACGTGGGTCACGTCTACTGTTCGCGGCTTACTCTGCCACTCCCAACTTCTGGCTTCGCCCTAAACCCGAAACACTAAACCCTAACCCTCCTTGTCGTTTAGGGTTTAGGGATCCTTGCAACCCAGATCCCAGTTGTCCCTTGCAGTAGTATCGTCTCACATCGAGTCTTGTTGTCGCTGGCCGTGGGAAGCATTAGGCCGCAGGTTGAACCCCTGCGTGTTCAAGAAAGTTGTTTTTTCTATGCTGTTCGCGTTTATTGTACGGTTCCACATGTCACGGCACTTGCCAGTGGCAGGTGTTGTACTACGACTGAGACACTTGTTCTCACGATCACGACCACCGTCCCTGTTATTATCGCGATCACTATGACTTTTGCTTCACGACGGCGAGGACGACGACCACGACGACGACGACTACTACTCCTGCTACTGCTGCTGCTGTTGCTGCTGCTGCATGTTCTGCGATACTGCTTACACATCCTTGCTGGATTTGTTCTTACATGCTGTTGTGTGCTTAATTTTGTTCCTGCTTACCTTATATCAAAGTGAGGCTCTGTGTCGTTCATGATTCGAGTTGCAGTCGAACGGCTACATGTCATCTTATAGCAGCAGCAGACACACAGACATCCATATATATATATATATATGGAATGTATTGGCATACGGCATACTGTATATGTATGTAGAAATATGTATGTATGTATGTATGTATGTATGTATGTATGTACGTATGTATGCATGTATGTGTATGTATGTATGTACGCATGTATGTATGTGTGCATGCACCTGTATTGTAGTGACTGAAGCTTTATTTCTGCATCAAAAGGTGCTGGGCCTCTGCGCGCAGGCACCAGGTACCTTGTAAACCGACAACAGTACTCGCGAGGATGATGCCAAGACGGGAGACAACAGAACAAAGAAAGCCTAGAACTAAGCACAAGCGGGTCGGAGAGCCCAATATTCCGAGTATACCTTACATGTAGTAATAAAAAATGAATGTATATATCTAAATCAATGCGCAGGAATCCTAAACCATAGCCCTCAAGAGCCTGAACCCCAAACCGAGAGCAATTTTGCCAGAATCGCATGAATCCGCAGAACGCTCCGAAGGACAGATTGATTCTCTTAAACCCTGAACCCTAAATCCGTCATAAGCACGAGCTTGAGCCTACCCGGACGACACAAAATACCTTCTGGCCTGACGTGTGTTTGTGTGTATATATATATATGTATAGGTATTTTGCATGCATATATGTTTACATATGCAAATGTACTGGCATGTTTGCGTTTCTACTTGTTTTTGTTTATTTATGTGTTGGTTTTTTGTGTACACATACAGAGTATGGAGTTCAGACTTCAGTCGACAAACAACAGTCGAGAAGCTCCAGTACAAAGTATCTTCGAGGTAGTTGCGGGGTATTAATAATTACCTATATTATGATGGTAGTTCCTTAATATAATTATAGCGAAACATACCTCAAAACCCAATTCTAAGTATGAAGGCCCCTACATTGCGCCAGTCTTTGCCCGACTGGCAGGCAGGCACAGCAGGCAGAAGGACGGCGGTTCTTCCGCGAGAAGTCAGCCCCTGTGAAGCATTAGAGCTGGATGATGATGAATATGACAGTAGTGTGAGTATGCTCTTGATATCGTGTAACTGTCTATGCAAGGTCGTGTTAATGTTGATTCTGTTAGAATTGAAAGTTCCTTTTCATTGAATAGGGCTTGGGGTTTAGGGTTATACAATTTATGGTTTAGGGTTCAGGGTTGAGGGGGCTGGTTGGGCATGTGATCCATGATTGCAGCCCAATTTTGAACCATTCATCCGCCAATCAATGCTTGGTGATCCTGTTGCTTTCGGATCAGGCAAGAGCAGGGGCTCATGATACGGTTCGACTGCAAAGGCTGCAGTTGGTTCAACACGTTGCTTTGCATCTTCATGACTCTGCCAGCTCGTTCGTAAGCAGAGCCGTAATCTCCATGTTTTTTTCCGAAAGCCTCCCGATTAGTATCGCCATGTACATCGGGTCCTGGCCCTGCAACATACAAAATAACAGCACCGTCCTCCGACCCCGCGTTTAGCTTTGGGTGTGTGCGGCAGAGGCACCGGCAACACAAGCTTCGACACCCGAAGGCGCTGCAGGGTCCTCTGGAATCGCAACCTGAAGCGAAGAGGGATCCGATTACTGAGGAAGAGCAAACGCCAATGACAAAGGCATGCATGCCGGTGTTATTAGGCCGACAGAGCGGCTCCGACATGATGCGACACAAGGCTGGTGCATGTGAGACAGGAATGCAAGAGCCGCAGATACAGGACTCTCCATTTCCCACGCTGGATGTGAAGCAATTATGTTTCACAGGAGTGCTCGGACAAGGAGGTCTGGCAAAGGTTGGCAAGGTAAGGTGGCACAAGCAAGAGTTTGCATTGAAGTTTGTGAAGCCGATGCAGACGAGTGACCAGCAGCTACCTGATCAGCGCCAACGAGACCTTGAACGCCTCTGCCGGGAAGCAACTATATTGCGGGAATGCCAGCATGATCTGGTTGTTTCAGCCGTGGCTTGGATATCTGGCGCCAGGGAGGGTGTAATGTTGGAGTTTCTTGGCCCATCCTTGTCATATGCCCACACCAATTTGGCTGATCGACTCACTGCAGAAAATTGGAGAATTGCCCTTTATTCCGCCGCCACAGCGCTGCAGCATGTGCACAGCAGATTGATCTCCACCGAGACGTCAAAGAAGCGAACCTTTTGCTGCGGAATTCTGCAAGTTCGTTTGAAGTAAAACTAGCTGATTTTGACGCCGCAAGACGACGTTCGCGCTGGACAGAGCAGACTCTTGACAAGCCAGGGACGTATTGAATGTGGAGCTTGGAAGCCATGGTCGCTTGGCTTGACGTTTAAAGAGTTGTGCGACGCCGGGTTTCGGCCTCTGCTCCAGCCGTTGCTCCAAGCAGAGCGCGTGAGAGCAAATTTGGAGCAGGTCTTGAGAGCCTTAGCTTGTGCAGACACAGACTAGTGCGGAACAGCAACAGGGCTTCATCCTAGGGAGCTGGCGAAGCTTGGCAAAACAACTGTTGCGTGGATATGCTCACCCTCTATTAGTTGTTCAGTGTATCTCTGCATGTATTTCCACTACATATTTACAGGCTGGTCAGTCGTGCAGCTTCTGTGAACACTCGACGTTTGGTTTGCTGTTCTATTATTTACGGATGTGTGTTAATACTGCCACCTTTCGAGCACAGGACTGATGAACAAAACCTGCGTCCCGTGTGAAACCAGTAGCCTGGTAGTGGTCATTGTTGGGGTGATGCCTAGTTTGTTCATTTTCAAGGGTTGAAAGATTATGAAAGATTGAGAGTTTGGGGACTTGCATATCTAAACCCTAAACCGTAAGCCCCAAGCCCCAAACCCTAATTACCCTAAGCCCACTAAGCCCTAATTACCCTCAGCCCTTCTATGAGGGGAGCTTAGGGATGCACTCACCGAGCAACATGTGGGTAGTTTGCTGAGTTATGGTACATTTTTAGGGTCCTTTTTAACAAAAGTGCCGTACCATATTGGGGACTTAAAAGGGGACCCTAATTTAGAGAACTACCCATGTAAAAGCCATCCGACCCTCACATGAGGGAGATGCGAAGGCGCGGGGGCAAACGAGGAGAAGTAGTACGGTTGATGATATAAATCCTGCAATACCCATAGTCAGGAATATACCACTCCCATAGTTTAGGGTCCTTAAGCGAATGCAGGTTTTATATCATCAACAGTATGGAGGGACCTTCGGGCCTCTTCACGGTCCTGGCCTTACTTGGGGGATGGTGGGACACAGTAGGTATATAGTTATAAGTACTGTAGTTGGGGTTATAAGTAGTTATAAGTATAGTTACATTATGAAAACCTTGAGTTACGAAGCCCCGTGATCCTTTTAAGCGGAATCTTATTGCCATAAACCTTCTGAGCTGCAAATTACCATTATTACATACAAGAGCGTCGTCTTGAATCCTGAACGACGAAACCACAAGCCCAAAAGCCACCCTAAACCCTAAACCCTGAACCCCAAACCCAAACCCAAAAACGCTAAGATCTGCCAACCCCAGACCAAACCATAGGGGCGAGCCTTGGCATTTGTGCGGGCCATGTTTTTGTTTGTGACCCCAAACCCTCAACCCTAAACCCTAAACCCAAGCCCAACAAACACTAAGATCTACGCTTTGCAACCGGATGCCCGCTGGCTGAAGCCGAGCCTGGCCTTTCCGATCTATGCCTGTACGCTGCTGACGACCATCGCCCCTGGGACCGATGCGATATCTAAGGGGTTTGGGGTTAGGGCCTCGGGGTTAAGGTTTAGGGTTCATCGGTAAGGATATCATATCCTTACAAGAATACAATAATATTGATATTATAGTATGCTATAGTATACTATCGTATGGTTTGTACATTATGTGATATTCTAATACATTATGGGTTTAGGGTTTGTGGTTCAGGACCTTTGAATTTTGAATGTCTTGGGTTTGGCTTATGGAGATTTTGGGGTGAAGGTGTTCACCGTGCAAAATTGTTCAGACCAGAGACCCCTAAACCCTAAACCCGAGTACTGAAGCCCAAACCCACTTCCAGGCCAGAGGTCACAATCGTAACCCGGAAGCACTAAGACCCCCAAAGCTTTCGACACTTCGAAAGCCCTTATGAAGCAATGCTCAAGCTATGTTCTTTTATTCCCCAGTAACACTACGCCGATTTAGAGAGAAGGGCTTAAGGGCTACATTTAGGGCTTATACGGATCTTTACCCAGGGCATGAGGGTCTTGATCCGAAACGAGTCTCAGGCCCGATACCACAGCATCACGACTCTCTGAAACATGTCATCTTGCGGAACTTCCGAAGGTCTGGGTCGCACAGTATGAGTTTAATGTAGGGGCCTAAATTCCTACATGTCTACCGATACTATTTTGGGGGGTTCGTATTATAGTTATTGTACACTGGTCCCCAAAACCCTATTCTAATTGTTAAGGCCCCTATATTATTCTCAAAGGGGGTTTCTGATTCTGCAAGGCAGGTGGTCTTGATAATGGAGGACTTGTGGTGGTGAAGGTGCATTCTTTCTGCAGTAGCTTCTGGAAAATGCGCATTCCGGTTTCTCTGCCGCAGTCTGCCACTAGCAGTTCTGCTGGAGCAGTGTTTGCCCGACATGCTCCCTTGATGCTGATTCCTATATCGCTGCTTCGCAGTTGGAAGTGCATTATTACTCTCATCGTTCAGACCGAGCAGATGCCGGACTCGTGATAATGATGGTTTAAGTGGTGTTGTCAATGATGAAGATTTCGACGATGATCGTGAGATCTCAGAGGGACCAGGAAGAGTGTGATCAGGGCGGACAAGCTCTGGGTGATGAGGAGGTTTTGCAACGTTTGAATCCCCTGCAACTCGACCCTCCTTGACATCTGGACAGAGACCCCTCTCAATGCCTCAAAGCTCCAAGCTTCAATTCAAGGCTTGCTGCTTGTTCTGGGAGCCATCTTTCAAAGCTCTACGCTTGCAGTACACGATTGTTGCTTCGGGCTTGCTCCTGTACCGCATGTGCCCTGGCACGGGCATCTGGAGTTCAGCTCATATAGACCTAATGTAGACCCCTGGTTGATAGACCTAATGTAGACCCCTGGTTGGGTTTAGGGTTTAATCAGGGTTTAGGGGCTTCAGGGCAATGTCGGTAACAAACTTGGGGGCTGCTTTAAAGCCTTCTTGCAGGAACAGGTTTACTAAGTAGATGACTACATGACTGTTCTTGAGGATAACGCTTAGTGCCGGAAGGGTGGTCAGATCGCTTCTGTCATCCTGTGCTAAAGCCTAAAGTCCGAGATGAATCACCAAACTGTGACGCTTTCCTGTTCATCTTACGCACCGTTTGTTTTGTACGTGGTTGTGACTTTTTCGTAACATCAGGGTCGCACATCTGCTCAGACTCCCCGTCTGGGGGGGTGGCATTTCCACTGCAGCTTGCTCATTGAGTATGGGAAGGGAAGAGGGTGTTATGAGTAGAACAGGTGTTCCAATGTCACGCTGAAGGTTTGTAACCCTAAGCCCTAAACCCTAAACCGTGGTCCATCAGCATCCGAGATTTTTCGGGCTTTCGCTCCACAACGTCCCATCCGACTGAGCCAAGCAGCCGGAGCTTGTCGTGCCACTCAAACCCTAAACCCTAATCCCTAAACCCCAAACCCTAAACCTAATCCCTAAACCCTATATCTCAAACCCTAATCCCTAAACCCTAATCCCTAAACCCTAAACCCTAAACCCTATACCCTAAACCCTATACCCTAAACCCTAAACCTTAGACCCCAAGGTATTACTACGCACGCAAAGAGTGGATGCTCTTTTTCATCGACCTGTGCTTCGTGAACAGCGGCCCAGCTTCAGCCTGCAATGGCTCTACATCCGAATAGAGGGGCCTCTATAACTAGAGGGTTTAGGGTTTAGGGTTTAGGGCCTCTATAACTAGAATAGGGTTTTGGGGTTCCCTTAAAGGGGTTACGATCAGGGTAACTATATGGGTTTAATATAGGAACCTTGATAATTAGAACAGGGTTTTGGGGTATCTTCTACTATAATTATAGTAGAACACTCCATCTTCTGATCGACCTTAAAATCCTACCCTGAACACTAAACACTAAATCCCTGAACCCTGAACCCTAAACCCCTAAACCCTAAACACTGAACCCCTGAACCCCAAAACACTAAAGCCGCTACACTTCAGGCATCTTGCTGATATACAGCCTCTGGTCTTGCGAATCTGGCTGCTCTCGCGATCCTGGGGCAGCACGAAGACGAAGGATCAGGTTTGCAGGGAGTCGCGTTCAGGTTTCGGGTTTAGGATCTAGGGGTTTGGGGTTTAGGGTTCGGGTTTAGGGTTTCGTGTTTAGGATCTAGGGGTTTAGGGGAGATTAGGGTTTAGGGTTTCAATTTGAAGATCTAAATGCCTGCTGTTTCAGGTTTTTTAACCCGAAAATGCAAGGGTCATAGCCTACTGTTTTGTGGGTTTACGGTTTGGGGTTGTAGGTAGGCACAGGGGGTGTAAGGTTTGCCTTGCCCCGAAACGAAAGCAAAAAGGACTACTGTGAAACTTCGGTTTTCCATGCACAAGGTGTTGCTATGGTTTAGGATTTAGGGTTTAGGGTTGAGGGGCGACTTGAATATTCGACCTTGGAATCTCAATCAACCACCGTCATTGATCGGATTGACCGCCACAAGCCGTTTGGCACTTCCGGGCCAGCCATTAAGAGTTTACAACTAAGACCCGATACCGGCCGACTCAACAACTACCGCAGAGCGCAGTTTCAGCCGCAGGCGACATAGGGGCTCTTAGCAGCTCTTAGCTTCATTCACACGCACTCAGCAAACGGATAAGCCTGCAGCCTAAGGAGTGGTTGTTGGCGACTTACATCGTCGCCCAAGGACCTGTAGCCGGTGCGACATTCCCACTTCAGACGCCGCTGACGCTCCACCACCCGGAGGCGGACAAGAACCAATCATCTGTGTATTGCTGGTTTACCGATAGCAATAATTGGTAAACCAGCTGAGAATAATCATGACTGCAATGCCATTTTTGAACACAAGCAGAACGAAGCTCGTGCCAACAACAATGCTCATAGTGACCATCGTGACACGCATACTGCTCATGTTGCTGCCAGGCCGGTGACAGCCAAGATGTTCACAGTATACTCTAATAACGAAAGCAGCAGGAGCAACGACAGCCAGGACATTTGTCACTACATCCGCAGTGTAATGTCATCACTGCTACCTATTGCTTTTGAACAATGCTACCAAGACCAATTGCACAAATTAGGCGGACTTTTGTTTGTTTTTATACTCGTACATTGAGTCTGACCAAGGAAATATTATGCAATGCATGAACATAGCCATGGCCAGGACAGAATAGCAGCGATCCCTTGTTGGCAGCGATGGTAGCAACCCGTACTAGTGCAATCAACCATGTCAAGAGCATCTGCATCAGTAGTAGTACTTTGGCGGCACTCATCAACGACAAGGCAACGTGGTCACATTCGGTCTTGACAACTGGTGGTGCTTCTCGTACATGCCATGCGTGTCCTTCTCCTGTGGAGTCACTGTGGAGGGCCTCTAGATATATGTGACATATGTGGTATACAGGTGTTTTGGCGCAGAAGCATGTTTGCCTTTCTTACAAGTTGTGCACAGACCTCAACCCAAACAGCGTTGCATAGGCAGGCCTAAAATGGTATCTCCCAACATGTCTCAGCCCTCCGAGCTTCGAGCAGTCAGTAGCACAGGCGATGAGTTTGCATGTGGCGGCACATGTGTATTGATGCATGCCATGTTTCCACGATGTGCTCAAGCAATTGCCATAGAAAGCCCGACGAATCGTTCGAAGAGATTGGCTAATGCGAGTCCCTGGATCAGCATGTGAATCGGCTTAATTTCGTCATGGCAGGAATCCACGACATGTTGTCACACTTGGTAAGCCTGCATCCGTTGTTTTTGGTGTGACAGTGCTTTGTGTTGTTCATAATGTGGATTTTGCAGATACACAAACTGGAAATGCCAATTTCGAGAGCTTCCAGGAGAATGTGCAGAAAGCAAGAACGACTCATTATGGTTTGCCAGCAAGTATGTAGGTCATGGAGGGTTTGTTGTACTGCACCACCAAAGCACACAGTTCCGTCAGATTGCCTTAGCAGGGTTCAAGCATGCGCAATTGCACTCTGCTCCAGTAGCGGCATCCTATGCCGCGAAATCAGTTCAAGCCAGGACCTTTCCATCGCCACGACCATCATCATCATCATCATCATCACCGTGATGTGCGCCGAGAACAGGAGTCTACAGTTTACATTGTGACTTTCGCATTGATGCAGCGCAGCACATGAGTACCCATGTCACGTGCTATTAGCAACCTGGCCGATACTAGCATTGTGTCAACGGCCATGCTAAAAATCCGAGCGGCGATCAGAATGTCAATCAGGGCGACGGTGGTAATAGCAACGATAAGCGGAAACAATGCCGTACATTATATGTCGGGGTCCACAGTTTTTGCAGTTAATCTTAGTACTGTTATGTTGCCATACCCAGTGCCCGGTGAGGACGCAGGTAGCAAGAACGACGAGCAAAGTATCGGTCTTGACGAGTGGATGACAACAGACAGCAAAGCTGTTGGCAACAAGATGCAGCCGGAGGGGAAATGGGGCAACCAAGCGTGCAACCGAAACCCCATAATCACCACTCTGCACCGCCACTGCCACCACCTCCACCACCGCCAACACCCACACCGACACCCACATCGACACCTACAACATCAACAGCCACTACAACTACACTTACAACTACAACCGCAACTACAGGTGCAATTGCAGTTGCACGCAAAGTTCACAGCAACAACACCAACACCAGCAACGGCAGCAGCAGCACCAGCAACGGTAACGGCTTCGGCAACGGCGACAGCAACAACAGCAGCAGCAGCAACAGCAGCGGCAGCAGCCGCAGTTTGTTTGCTTACATTGCGGTTGGTACTAATACGACATTATGCCTATGACGAGTTACTCGTGGGGATCCTTGATTCGTTGTAAGTTTAGCCTTAAGCGCTCCAACTCTATGCCTAGAGATCCATGAGCTGAGGGAGGGAGGCAAGCCTCCTACCAACATCCAGAGGTTTCAGTTTAGGGTTTGGGGTAAAGGGCAAAACTCCAAGCTTCCATGCTGAAGCCTGCCACATCGGCCATCGTGTCAATAAGAACCCTGCGTTGGTCGTTTTCCTGCAACTGTCAGGGACTCTTTGCACGGAGACTTGGTTCCCTTTGGACTTAAACATCTCAGAGCTAAGAGCTCCCACCGAGACGCAGTTTAATAGCCTTGCGCTTCCCGAAGGCATTCGAGAGCTTCTTCCTTCATGCCTCGCCGTCGCTGCGATGAGGGTTTAGGGTTTAGGGGTTTATGGTTTAGGGCTTTAGGGTCTAGGGTCTAGGGTTTAGGATTTTAGGGGTTCAGGGTTTGGGGTTTATCATGCAGGGCGTGCCCTGAAATCTGAGTTGGGCCTGGTGTTCATGGTGTCATGAGCCTCCGATGTGAAAGCCTTGCTCGTGCATGAAGCATTCAACTAGATTCTGCAACCTCGCGACCCGGCCTGATGCCTCCATGACATCGAGTCAGGCTACCATTCCTTTGTCAGCAACACGGTTTAGGGTTTAGGGTTTTATTCCTAAAGTCTATTTGCCCGCATGCAACGATTGAGGCAGCCAAGGCTACAAAGGCTACATGTTGTTGTGATCATGTCAGCCCTGTCACTACGGTGTTGCATAGCTGTTCCCAGTTATTAGCGGCTGGTTTGCTTTGTCTGTAAGACGTCCTGGTCTCACATATGTACTCACGTCGTCTTGAAGTTCCGGCTGTGACCAGCAAGCGGAACACTCATTGCTTAAATGCTGAATTTAAAAGCTCAATTGCCTTTTTGCTTACCGTGAGCAGAATCGGACTCAAACCCAAACCCTCAGACTTAAGCCTAAAGCCTTAGACCACTAAAAGCCCTACGCTGTAGGAACTGAGGATGTGGATGGCTTACGCTGTGCGTTGGCGCTGGCCGAGTCTTCTGGGTCCCATCCCACCAGCCACTCCATTACCCAGAGTTAAGAGCCTAGAATTCAGGGTGCAGGATGCAAGCCTTTAGGGTTTAGGGTTTTGGGTTTTGGGTTTAGGGTTCAGGGTTTAGGGTTTAGGGTTTATTCTCGCTTGCAGGCTTTCTTTGTCTATGCCTTGGTTCGGAAAAAGTGCCTGTAACTTTGTAAGGTGGAGCTTCGATCGGGCATCTGGTCGCAGGAGATCGGGGAACACTAGGGCAGACGGGTCCAACTTCGAACTTGTACATCACGAAAGCCAGAACTTAAGATATACACGCAAGGCCCCGCACACTGCACCAAAACCAGATCTTAAACCATCCACCCCCCACATCCCCTAATCAGACGCCATAGCAAACTAGATCCAAGATGCCAAAAGTCTTTGTTTCGTTCATCCTGTTGGGCTTTGGGTCTGTTCGATTCCAAAAGCTAGTCAGGCTTCTCACAAGGTTTAGGGGTTTAGGGTCAGTCTTCTAAGCAACCAAATCCAGGGCAGTGGATTGACCCTCAACCCAAATCTCTAAACCCTAAACCCAAATCCGAAACCCCCTAAACCCTAAACCCTCAACCCAAATCCCAAACCTTGGTCCTAGGCCGACTGGTTGACTTTCAGAGTCCTGCTCGAGAGCTGTTTTTTTGTTTTTTTTGCGGGGGCTGGTTTTTGTCGATGTTAGAAACCGGAGCTTCGGAAAATTAGGGGACTCTTAACTTACTATAGGCTGAAAGTGCATATTAGGATACTGCCCGACATGTTGGGTTGCAGGGTCATCATGCCGGTCTTGGCCGCAAGCTTCCGTAGCTTGACCGGGCTTTTGGTCAGTCTCCTAATCGGAAGCACCTGTGTTAGGAACCCAAAAAGGACATATGCATAAGCATTTTATAGGGATATCCCGACCTTATTGGGCTTCATTATCAGGGGGTTTATATGGCATATCCCTATCCTAATTTGTGCTTGTGTGCTGTTTTGGGGCCGTACTGTGACACAACCGGCAACTTGGGTCTCGACAAGGAAGCAATTCGACAAGACCTAGCGTTGCCTCTGCTCAGTCTTGGCATCAACCGCACCTGCACGCTGTCCTTGCATCTTAAAGCCTTTAAGAGTAGAGCATGTAAAGTAGCAACCTATACCACCCGAAACAAGACACTACAAACCGTCTCCAGACGAGGTCTCTGAGTTGCTGTCCGTTGGCTTCTGGCGTCTCTACTTCCCCTGGAGTGCTTGCTACCTAGTCATCTGGCCCACATGGTTGCTTCTTTGTCTTTTGTTGGGGGCTCCTGTACCGGGGTCTTGATGGTTTAGGGTGCAGCGCCTCTACAATAAGAAAGCCTGTACTTTAGGGCAATACACACTCTACTTTACATACGCGCCCCTGATGATCTGAACGCGGCAAGCATTGCAGAATCGGCGGAGTCATTGCAGCTTGGACATCGAAATCCTCGGCGTCCGCAACTCCACAGAAATCTGACTCAAACTGTAGCCTTTGTAGTACTTGTTACCGTATCTCTTGTAGTACATAGTTCTGCTTATAAGACCTATACCTGTCATATGTCATACGGAGAAGCGAGTTGGTAAACACTTGCGTGATTTGCAAATGAAGTCCCCAAACCCTTATTGAAGCTGAGGTATTCCTGCTGCTGCAGCCGCCACCCGACTGAAGACGGGTTCGAGGCTACGGGTCTCCAGGGATAGGGTTTAGAAGTTTCGGTCGGTCTGTTTTCTTTCATGCTATCCATGATCGACAATGAAAGAGCCGATCCGACGGACGCAGACCTTTCGACTCGATTCTACAGCGATCTACGGCCAGTCGTGCCTCTCCGTGAGTTTGTTCACCGTGGATTGCAGGAGGCAGCTCCTCACGGAGACATGCCCATTGTTTCGCATTGACTGCTATGGGTTTAGGGTCTAGGAACCCCAAACCCTAAACCCCAAGCCCTAAACCCTCAGGGTGGCCAGTGGTCGTTGTGATGCAGTGTTTCCTGAGGTTCCTCCCGGACAGGATAGCTGGCTTGGAGCACCTCAGAAGCAAATCGCCAAGATCTGATGTGACAGTCCCTAAGGGTCCATGTACCCAGATAGTATATACTTTGGCGCCAAAGTACCTATATAGGGACTACATTGAGGCCAAAGTATATACCATTTGGGCACATGGACCCTAAGGGAGTGCTGCCTTCTTGACAGAAGTGTCGTCCACAAGTCTCATGTTTCTAGCCTGCTAGCATAATCTCGGGTTGCTTTTCCTGCCTGTAGGGCTTTCGGATGAAATCAGCAGTTTGGTCATATCACCAGATTTTACCCGGCATTCACTCCCAAAGCTGTATCCACTGTCTTCGGCTCTCAGATGACTCTGGTAATATAGGGGCCTAAATCATTACCAATACTATTTTGGCGGCTCCTTATTATAAGTATAATATAACGGGCCGCAAAACCCTATTCTAATCATTAAAGCCGATTTGGTAGACGACTGCGCAACATCGGCTAGGCTCGCGCTTCGTACCTGAACCCGCCTTCAAGAAAGCGTTAAGCAAATCCCCAAGTTGTTTGCTCAATATAGAAGCCTAAATAACTACATAAACTATTTTGGGGTTCGTTAGTACAAGTACAGGTATAGTAATGTCTAGTATAAAAGCTAATGATTAAGGCCCCTACATCAGGACCCTTATGGACGGCTTCATCCTGCCTGCATCCACAGCACAATCTCGCCTCACCGCCAAGCGACAGGCCTCGCCAGATGGCAAGTATATTGGTTGTGCATGCATAAGCACAGCTCGATTTACTTCGGTCCTGGTGGAACGCAATGCCTAGATGCTACCATTGAACGATGCATCCGTCGTGGGTGTTCTGGCGTTCTATGCGTATGTATCCTTATAGACTTGTAGAGAGAGAGAGAGAGAGAGAGCGAGCTTTGCTGCCTGCATGATTCGCCGAGCTTCTTCTGCGCACTTCTCGCGGTGAGGCCCTCCTGAAAAGGCTCTTCTCTTAAGAAGGTCGCCCCCTGCTGTAGGGGTCGGCTTAATTTCCATTACTCAGTGCTTCTTGTTATATTTCCTACTGCAACATGCCCCCCAACCCCTATTGGAATCATTATTACGAATCAGTAACGCCCCTATGTGCTGATAGGATGTTATGAATTGGTAAGGCCCCAATGTTATTAACATATGTGTACTAGTATGTACATGGTTCGAACGAAGGGCGACTGCCGTACCTTTGTCTATCGCAACTCCCGGCATAGAGCCACCTGCAGGAATACTCGAAGTATGCCTTCAACGTGATGAAAGCCACGTCACTCGCAAGGCATGAAGTAGTGAGAATTTTGTTGTGAGTTCAGCTGCATCTTTGCTGCACCAGACTTTACAAACTCTGTTTGGTTGCTTCTTCTTCTCTACTTGACATGGTGGCTGACTTGCCGGTGCATGGTACATTGGTACAAAATACAATACAATGTAAACTAGTATAGTGGAGTATAGTACAAGAACACCCTGAAGGCATCAAGCTGCTGGCTCTTAGGCGGTCCCGAATCTTGGAATCCATGCACGAGACCGCCCTTGCTAAATCCCAAAGCACTAAGCCTGCGCAGTGAGCAACGTGATGCTGGATAATGGACGCAGCATTCTCAGTTTTGTGTTTTGAGAGGTTGGAATGTTTTGGGCTTCGGGCTTTTGACCCTCGGCTGCAGGGACAGCAGCCTTAAACCCTAAACCTTCTAAGCTCTAAACACCCAAGCCTGAACCGAATTTAGCTTGTTTCTTTTGAGGAATATGGGCAGACACCTGTCTGCCAACACGTGCAGATGACAAGACCATGGTTGTGACCGGCATCAGTAAGCAAGCTTCGAAGTCGGCTTAGGACTGTAGGGTATGTCTACGAACAGCCCCATTTAAAGTACTCGTAAGGATTTGCACAACCCGAACCCTAAGCCGAAGACCATAGGATTCTGCATGCTGTGCTTTCTGGATCGGGCTTCCTAGCGGCGGCCATGGCTTACCAGTACCATGCTGCTTGGCCGAACATGGCCTCTTTCGCAGGTGCAGGCTTTAGGGTTCCTTATGGGTTCCTTTTGGGGTTAAGTTTAGCTATCACTTTCTTAGTATAGAAGCCTAAATAATTGCATATACTATTTTGGTGGTTCCTCATTATAAGTATCGTATAACTGGCCCCAAAGCCCTATTCTAATTATTAAGGCCCCTACATTAGCTTGAGAAGGCATTGACTTCCCATGATGGTCCTGCTCGGTGGGCGAACGAGTGAGTCGACTCGTCTGTTTAGGGTCTTCTAGATCTAATATAGCGGTCATAACAATTGCCTATACTGTTTTGGTGGCTCCTTATTATAATTTTCGCAGAATACAATACCCCAAAACCCAATTCTAATCATTGAGGCCTCTTCATTTTAGTGTCGGCTGCGGTGTTTTCACCTCTGTAAGCCTCAAGCTCAGAAGGCCCCACTGGCCGCAGTAACGGGAGTTTCGGGTTTTAGGGTGTAGGGTTTAATGGGAGACCTCTCGCAAGCAGGTGCTCGAGGATGGAACTGTCGGACTATGAGTCGTATTCGACGAACCCTAAACCCCAAACCTTAAGCCCTAAACCCCAAAATGATTTGTGGAGGTTGGATGATTCAACTTATCGGTAAGGCCCGATAGGGTCTGAATGCAGCAACAGAGTTCGCAGTAGTCCCTGTGGAAATGTGGTGCAGTGTGCGACCTGCTCCATCCTTTGCCGGTGTCTCCTGGTAGTTTGGCGGGATGCAGCAGAATCTGTTGGTCCAATGCACGGAAAGGGCGCGGATGGGTGATACATGAAAGGTTCTATGTCGCATCACTGAGTGCGATTATACGGAACTGAATAAGTGTGTAGTATCCGTATAGAATCTTAAGTTCTAAAGAAGTGCTCCAAAGCACCCTGAAGCCCTCAAGCCTCAAGAAACGACCCCTGCAAGGAACCCTTGCACGGAATTCCGAATCCCTATGAAGCCCCATAAAACCCCTGAAAGCCAAAGCTACCGCGCAACCTTAAATATTCAAAGACCCTACACAGCTGCCAGGCTTATGGCTTAGGAAAGGAGCCCTTTACGGGAGCCTGCCACTCACTAGCCTTATCCCTAAACCCGTAAGTAGCCTTAAACTCTATGACTTAGGGTATATAGGGTTTAGGGTTTGGGCTCTAGAAACCTATCCCTAAACCCTAAACCTTAAACCCGAAACCCTGACCCCTATAACGAAGGAGGTTCAGGTCGTCTGGATCTTCTGCGTCTTACTCGGCTGCTTGGCCTCTGGCGCCCGGCTCCTCGGACGTGTTTGGTCTTCACCCGAAAGCCTTAAACAAGATGTCTCCTTTTTTGTCATAAGGCCATAAGCTTTCTTGGCACAAGTCAGAGTCTCGTATGTTTCTTATAAGGCTTTTTTTGTTGAAGTTGCTACATAGCCCATCGGGTTTTTTAGAGGGATTTCGGCTTAAGGTCCCTATGTTGGGCCACCGGAGTTTAAGGGGGCTGTTGCAACTGCTCCTTCTGGTTGTTTCCATTTTATGGGCATTGGGCATTTCTCAGACACTTCGGATTCGGTTTCCGGGTTTACAGCTCGCTGTTGAGGCTGTGAGCTTCATCTGCTGTTTTGGTCAGGGCGCAAACAACCTACCACAAGCTATTGCAAGCGCAGTATTCTGGGGTGAAGCTATATATAGCAAGAGCATTGGCCGTCTTGGCTTTCAGAGATGTCTGCTAGTTTGCTGGGAAGCTGTGGGAGCGGCCCAGGTTCTACTACCAGAGTGCCACACCGGACCTGGCTGGTTTTGGCTTCGGGTTCTCTTGGTTTGTGCCACGGTTTAGGGTTTAGGGTTTAGGGTTTAGGGTTGAGGGCTCTTCGGACACTTCTGGACCAATGAAGCCCCACACCCAAGCCACCTAAACCCCAGCGTAGCCTGGGCGGCCCTGCAGGATTACGTACCGCCTGGAGTTTACCGTGGCTTTCGCAATATGGGCTTGGCCTGGGCAATGGTTTTACCGACCTATCTTCACTGTGCCGGATATGTGCCTTGGCTTCAAGCAGTTAATTACATTCTGGTTGTGAGCCACTGCGGTGCAGTTTTCTATGGGCACATGGGACATCCGACCTCCTTCCCGGATGTCGTGTTTTCCTGAGGTGTAGCTGCCCATCTGATGTTCAGCGCAGACGCCGGTGCCCATGCTCCAGCGTCCCCAGCAGATCCCAGCACCTGAGCCGGATGTACCTCTGGATTTCTGCCTCTGAAACCGGAGAGTTCCGAAAGGGCGATGCCCTTAGCGCCTGCATTCCCAGACACTGTATGATATGGGACAGCAAAATTCGGAGGCCAGGGACTTGACCGTTGTAGAGCCTTTGCTACAGAAGCCCTCACTGCTGAACTCTGATTCCATGCCCCGAAACCCTGTAACATGTCAGTCGGGTCTTTTCCGGCATACTGAGCCCGACCAGGGCCCCGCATGTCTTGCTTCAATGACAATGGCAGCCACACGAAAAAAGCGAGCTCGATGGGCAAGACGTACGGTTTCGATTCCCGAGAGATGGCTCTGAGCCAGCCGCAGCATTCGACCGAAATCCCTGACCAGGTTCTCTAGCAACTCTATGTGCTTTCGAGTGCATGGTGCAGAATCGCCTCGGTCCACTGCCTCTTCGGATTCGGACTCCTGTGCTGTAGAAGGAAGGGTTTAATAATTATAATATACCTATACTAAGGAACCCCTAAAATAGTATGCTTTGCCCGCAACAGCTTGAGTGGCTGAGTCTGGGTGACCTGTTTCGACCAGACAGCCGTAACAGAAGATGCGGGAGGTCTAGAGGTCATAATCTGAATGGGGGGAGTGAGGGACACCGTCTCAGGATCAAGCCTTACAGCAAACACAGTTTGATTTGGACTACAGGGACACTGAACCTAGCATAGCAGCAAGCTGCAGGACCTAAATCGAATAGCTTCTCTCAACCCCACTGGCCCCTACAGTCATCCCAATGCTCAATCCTTTAGCTCGTTAAGAAGGACTCTTCTTCTAGCCCGAGTTCTGAGACACCAAACTCACCCCCGACCCCCAAACCACAACGAAAGCCCTTATAAGCAGCACCCTTCAAAAGACCATCGAAAGCGGAAAGTGCCTCGCCACTGCACGGTGGATGGCGGCCTCTGTGATATGGAAGCCCTACGACGCCTGCCTGGCTGCCTCCAGGTACCACGCTGCTTTCTACAGGGTTTAGGGTTTAGAGAAGGATTCTGGGTTTAAGGCGTAGAGTTTAGGCGAGGGTTTACCAAGAGGCTTCGAAGTTTAGTTTAGGGCCGAGGGTTTCGGGTTTGGGTTTTGGGCAGTTATACTTGGAATGGGGAAATAAATTGAGAGGTTGATTGATGGCTTTGCGTACGGGCATCCCGAAAACTTCATGAAAAGCCTTCAGCCCCCATGGCTAATACTGAGGAACTTGTATGTCATGTGTATATTTGCCGCGGAAGTACGCCAAAGATATTTTCGGGCAGTAAACCCTAAACCCTAAACCCTAAACCCTAAACCCTAAACCCGAAACCCGGCTGGCTATGAGGCTTCAGGGCTCCCACCTCACCCCAAACCCTGAAGCCCTCAACCCTAAACTTTTACCCCAAAGGCTTGTCGATGTAATTTGGGGCGTTAATGAAATTTGGTGCTGGGGTCTACTATAATGAGAAGAGATACACTGGGAACCTCCGGCCCCTAACCCCGAACCCTATTTAGGGTTTAGGGTTTAGGGTTTTAGGGTTTATTAATACAGGTGCCTAAATATGTACTAATACTCTGTTGGGGGGTTCCTTATTATAGTTAGAGTATACAATACCCCAAAAGCCTATTCTAATTATTACGGCCCCTACATCAATATAGGGGCCTTAATCATTAGAATTGGGGTTTTGGGGTTTATTTTTATAGTTGTAGTATCTCATACCCCAGCACCCTGTTCTAATTATTAAGGCCCCTACATCAAAGTCATAGAATAGAACACCCTAAAACCCTATTCTAATTCTTAAGGCCCCTACATTAGAGTGGGTTTGAGGCTTTGCAGCTTCCCAGGGCTTCGGATCCTTGGGGTCTGCGGGCTTTCTGCGTCTTCCGAGGACCCCCAACAGGGAAGTTACAGTTTGCTTCGGCGTGGTGAGGATAGACACGCGAATGAATGTACACGCGCATGCATGCATGCATATATGCATACATACACACATATGTTTGTTTATATATATATATATATATGATGTATATATATCTATATACATATATATATATATGTACCCCGCATACATCTATATGATTAAAAGATGTGTATAAACAGGTGCCTTGGGGCTTGTTCGGGCGAAGATCCAGTCAGGGCTGTAATTGGGACCGTAAGATTTAGACCCTGGCGGCCTGGGGTTGTCGGTTTTAAGACTCTAGGGCTCAATGTAGGACCCTGATTTATCAACCCTGGCCCTCAAAACCCCCAAAAAGGTAGGATTCATAAAGAGCCCTAATAAAGACACCGGGCTTCTTAACAATTAGGGTTTTTGGTATTAGGGAATCTAAGATCTAGTCCGGGGCCCTGAACCCTAAACCCTAAACCCTAAACCCTAAACCCTAAACCCTAGCACCCCTAAACCAGTCCGGGGCTCGATTGGGCTTCACCCAGCCATTGTCTAGAGCTGGCAGGGCCGAAATCAAACTTCGCTTGTTTCCGGACGAAGGTGTTGTTTGATGGGTCCAAGAAGACGGTCCGACTGAGGAGCCTTTTTTGGGAGGGTTTAGGGTTTAGGGTTTAGGGTTTAGGGTTTAGACACGAACTCTTCATGATGACTTGGTGCATCACGACAGCCTTGTCCAGCCCCACTGGACTTTTCCAACCAGAAGCCTCTTAACATGAAGCCCTGTGCCCCTAAACCCTAAACGCCTATAAACCCCTAAACCCCTAAACCCTCAAGTGCCCCTGCATCCGAAGTGGCTGAGCAGGCGCGCCTCGGCCGGGTCCACGAGAGGGCTCTGGGAAGATGGGCCTTCGCCCGGCGATTTGCGGAGGATGCCGCACCTCAGAAGGCATCGGCCAAGAAGAACAACGACGAAGCAAGACGGTTTAGGGTTTAGGGTTTAGGGTTTAGGACGATCTTGTGAATTTACCTTTGAAACTTGTGTAATTCTCACTGCGAATGAACCTGTAACAGCAGCACCAGCACCACCAACAACAACAGAGGCAACATGTGCCTCAGACCGCTCGATTGCCCCTAAACCCTATAAACCCTAAACCCTAAACCCCTAAACTCTAAACCTCTGAAC